>JAOTAZ010000218.1:15280327-15290440 GCA_025629785.1 Erythroxylum oxycarpum
AATTAACTCCACAAAATAATATAATATAACAAAGCCTCAAAATTCATTTAGTCATGCTTAACTTCTTCCAAAAATAATAACTTTTTCTAATTATCAAATTGAAGGAATTTGCTAACACTTCCTTCTAGAGAAATGTGCCTCATTGTCTCAATTTTCCAATGAAACCAAAATCATTCAATTTGGTTCAGTAATTTAAAAGTAATTTCAAACTGTTACTAAACCGAGACTGCACACTAAACCCAAATTCACTCCAGAAATTGAAAGTCTTAGGGACTGAATTAGAATTTGATTCCTTCAGATAACTTGTAGCTCCATGTCTCTAGTTTAATTAGGAACAAGAATCACCTCATTAGGATCTCTACAGATTGAGATATCACTAAAATACTGAAGCATGTTTAGCTTTTTTCAACCGATCCTCTCACTTTGATTTAATCCATCTTTTTCAAATTAATACCAAAAGCTCTAAATTTTTTTGGAGATGTAGAGGAATGTCTTAGGAATCCAACGCTTTAAAAATCAGATCAATTGAAGGTCGAAAAAAAGTTATGGTCGAAAGAGTGAAGAGATGTCGGATTAGTAAAAATGACCCGACCACGTCACACTTGCGACACACGTAGGCGACCGTGGCGCTCGCGGTCGCGAGCCGTTGAGACCGTGAGGAGTGCGTCGCCCTCGCGACCTACCCCCTGGTCTCATCATCTCTAACATCCTAACTTCCAAAACCTATATCTTTTGACTTAGAACTTCAAAATTTACGAACTTGGTATCAATGGAAATCTAAAAGAAAGATCTACAACTTCCATGAAGGACTTAAAAACAAAGTGACTGTCTAATAATTTCATCCTAAACAACATCATAATTCTGAAAATCATATCTTTCTACTCCCTTGTCTAAAAATTTCATACTTTATATTAACGGAAAGCTACAAATATCATCTACAACTTTCATGAAGAACTTAAAAGTAATTTCTACCTTTATACGGGTAAAAATTTCATATCAATGCAGCTATCATGAAAGTTCACCCTAAACAGCTTCCAAACTTTAAATGATCATAACTTCTAGCCTTGATATCAAAAAATGTCATACTTAATAGCGTTAGAAAGCTAGAAAGATAAGCTACAACTTTTATGAAGATAATTTTATCTAATTCCACCTAGATCAACCCAGAAAATTTATGCAAGTTCATATCAAAACTTAAACTCTCTCATACAATTCATTCCCAAAATTTTCAGACTTCAAAGTTTGAAAAACAAAAACAACATTTTAACTTTTTATTCTAGTCATTTCCACTCCATTTCTACCAACTTATTCATCATAAATTTCATAGTACCCTTAAACATACAAGTTTACTCAAGAATCTCATAATCATCAAAAACCAAAAATTAATATTCACTCTTCATCAACTTACTACATTCACTACCTTAATCTTGTATATCATTTCAAGTTCAAGAATTCCTTTTCTTTGCACATGAATAAATCACCACCAATTCCTCATTTAATTTTATTTAATAATTCTAACTTCCAAGAAAAGTTCGGGGTCCAACATATCTAATCCTTTAGTCTCAGCTAACAGACCTTTAAGTCATTTCCTCACAAAAGTACAAGAATTAATCTTCTTGTAGCGTCTCCTTTTCACTAGTGTCCTCTCTCGAACTTGAAAAATCAATGTTGCAACTTTGATGAGTTTTGCGAACTCAATGATGTAACCATCCTTGATGGTTCACCCAATTCATACCACATAACAAATCATATAAACAGATAATTTCACATGTTTTCATTTAGCAAATTGCACCATATATCATTTACTTTACATACCCATTTTCATACAAATACATGACCACATTATAATTCGATCATTCAAACACACTTAATAAATGTATATGCAATGTTTGTGTGACTTATTTTCAATTATTACGTTGTTGTGACTGAGTGCCTAAATTAACCCGTATCTATTGTGGATATCGGGCTCACTGATACTATCCCTTACCTGGTACGGAAACAAGGCTCATTGTACATATCAAGCCTTTGGCTCTATACCACATTCCGAAGCTTTAAGCCCATATTTAGTGGCTACTCATGTCATAACTATCATTATCTGATCATGCATTCATGTATGAAATGCATCACATTCATATTCAATCATTTATTGTTTCAAACATTCCCATTCGCAATCCCATTCAAACACATTTACAGTCCCATTTCTATTTATCATCGGACCTTAGTCCGGCATTCAAAAAACATGTTGAGAAAATTTATTTCACCAAATTCACATTCAAGGAACACTTCAATATTAATTTCATAAGTCAGAATCTTTGGACCTTCATGTCTAGAATCAGTAGAAATAATCCACATTCAGAACATAATTTCACCAAATTTAACATTCAAGGAACACTCAATATCACATTCATAAATCAAAATCTTCGGACCTTCATGTCCAGAATCAGTAAAAAAACGTCACATATAACAATTCAATTCAGTATCAAACAAAACAAGTCAAAGTGAGATCATCTTAGGTTACTCACAATTGCTCCCTTTAGCTTATTGCCTTGAAGTCCCGGTAATGTTTGGAAGCGGTCGCTCAACGTACTCTTCTATATGCAATCACATACATTTTCATATTACTGCATTACTCATTTAACTGAATAAATACATTTATATCATGTATGATGCATGTTTAATGACAAATTCTCGTGTATATTTCTTTAATAATTTGATACAAATATCAATTTTAATCCAAAGTTTCCAGAATTCAAACACTTATTAACCATTCCAACTTTGTTCTCAAAACAAACTTTTTGGATCTACTTTGAATGATCATTATGACAAGGAAAATGGAGTATTTATGTAACACTTTCTTTTGGAAAATTGTTCCATAATGTCTTAAATTTCTAATGACACCAAAATCATACAATTTTGTTAATTGTTCTATGAGTTATGCTCAAATTACTACATAATGAGTACATTTGAAATTTTGGCTAGTGCATGATCATGCACTCAAAGTTGTACAAATCATATCTCTCGATTCCAGTATCCAAAAATTACAAACTTCATAGCAATTGAAAACTAAGAGAATAAGCTACAACTTTTTTGAAGATAACTTTGTTTGATTCAGCCTACATCAATACGGTTTATTCAATAACAAGAGGACATGATTTTTGTCTCGGGTAGTGCTACAACCTAAGCCAAGACTCAATTTCAAACTAAATTTCAAGACCTTTAAGCACATAATTCAAATTCAATTTCTTCTTAACAATTGTAACAAAATGTCTCTATTTCAATTTAAATCAAGAATTGTCTCATTTGGAAATCTACAGATGAAAATATAACAAAAATATCGAAGCATGATCAGTGAAATCATTCCAGTTAATAATATTCCAACACACTCACCAATTTCATCCTAAATTTATCACTCAATCTTTTCTAAATCGATTTAGATGTTCATAAATTTTGGTTGAGATGAAGAAAAATGTGTTATGAGTCTATTGGTTGAAGTCTCATATGATTTGGATGTCAGGAGAAGAAGTTAGAACAGAAAGAACAAAGGATGTTCAGAGAAAACACTACAGCTAACATATTCCAACAATTCTTCTTCACCAATATCACATGCATTTCAGTCCAATTCAAACATTATTATTATACTAACATACCATAAAGATCAGGTTTGCTATCTACCTTTTAAGCTTCCAATTTCAGCTCACAACTTCAGATTATCAAAGCCTTCATTCATGCATGATTCATCATGAACTTTAGGTGAAAACAGATTGTGGACAGCAATATGAAGACCACTTTCAGCTGGTTCTTAACTATTTTATAAAGGATAGATGTCTAGTTTTGATGTATCAATTTAACAAGTATTCAACCAAAATGCAGAGCTAGGAGATGGATACAGGTTTTAGTGGAGAGAACCAATAAAGAAGAGAAAACTCAGCAAAAACTTGTTTTTCCAACACTTGCTTAATTCAACTAGGTGTAAGGTGTCATTAACTTGGATTAACATGTGTTCATAAGCATGCTGGCCGCTTATCATCTTCCTAAGCCACCAAATGTCACCATTAAACTAGGCCATTTATCTCCCACTCATTGCTGGCATTTGTCAATTAATTATCTATGTCATTTGTCACTAATTCATTAGTTCACGTCTCACACTATAAATGGTCCATATTCTACGTTTTTCTTAGTCCAAAAATACTCTAAATTTCCAAAATACTTGAAATATCACCAAAATTACCAAATCATATTTAATACACTCCAGTTTAATTTTCAAGACAATAACATCCACAATTCCCATTTATAAATCAATTTTACCCGAAAAATGTCAATGAATGCATGTACAATCATATTAATGTGCAAAAATCAATATTCTCGTGTATGTGTATGCCACATTATGCATAAGCATGAAATACCTTTTCTAATCTCTCATTTACCTCACTTGTACACTATTTTAGCCTTATCATAAATAACAAGATTTTACAATTCTCCCCTTCTTAAACAAATTTCATCTTGGAAATTCTTACCTGATTGTTCGAACAGGTGGGGATATTGTTTCCTCATATGATCCTTCGTTTCCCAAGTTGCTTCCTCAGTCAAGTGATTTCTCCAAATGACTTTAACCAATAGAATTACTCTATTTCTCAGCTGCTTTGTCTTATATCCCACTTTCTTAATCGACTCCTCAACATAGCTTATATTACTAGCAACCTCAATATCTTAAGCCGGTAATACATGTGTTAGATCAGATCTGTATCTTCTTAATATGCTCACATGAAACACATTATGTAGCTGAGACATTTCATTGGGAAAAGCTAACTTGTATGCCAAAGGTCCTATCCTCTCAATGATCTCATAGGGACCAATGCACCTAGGGCTCAACTTGCCCTTTTTACAAAACCTCAGCACTCCTTGCTAAGGCAACACTCTCAGAAACACTCTGTCGCCTACACTGTATTCCATATCCCCTCGATGCTGATCCACATAGCTCTTCTATCTATCTTGAGCCACTTTTATTCGACTCCTGATCAGTTTCAGCTTATCCACAGTGTCTTGTATCAGTTCTGGACCTTCAACCATTCTCAAGCCCTCTTCATCCTAATACAAAGGCGATCGACTCTTTCTACCATTCAATGCCTCGTATGGTACCATTCCAATACTACTGTGATAATGATTGTTATAAGCAAATTCAATCAATACTATATACTGATCCCACACTCCTTGAAACTCCAATACACATGCTCTAAGCATATCCTCAACAGTCTTGATTGTCCTCTCACTCTGTTCATCTATTTGAGGATGAAATGCAGAACTGAAGTTTAACTTTGTACCTATAGCTGACTGCTAACTCTTTCATAATCTCGAAGTGAATATAGGATCCTTGTCTGATACAATAGACATCAGAATCCCATGCAATCTAACCACCTCATTCACATACTTCCAGGCTAACTAATCTATTAAGTTATTCTCTCCCACATGTATGAAATGGGCCGACTTAGTCAATCAGTCCACTATAACCCATATAGTATCATTCTGCCTTAGAGTATTAGGCAATCCCATTATGAAATCTATAGTGATTCGTTCCCATTTCCATTCCGGGATAGGCAACAAATGTAACTTTCCAACTGGAGCCTAATGCTCAGCCTTAACCTACTAATATGTTATACATTTAGAAACAAAATCCACTACTTGTTTCTTCATTCTAGGCCACCAAAAATGCTTCTTTAATGTGTTGTACAACTTAGTGGTACCTGGATGCATAACATAAGCGACTATATGAGCTTCCTTTAAGATTTCCTTCCTCAAATCATCCACATTAGGTACACATAGTCTCTATGTTAACCACAATGTTTCATTTCTTAGTTCAAATTCAGAATCTATATTCCTTTTAACTTTCTCAATCAGTTTCACCATTTCAGAATCTTTACTATGTACTTTTTTGATTCTATCATGTAGTATTGGTCTTAACTTTAGTGTGGCAATCAATGTCTCATCATGCTTTAGATTCAACTCCACATTCAAAGCTCTCAAATGAATCAAGCTCAGTAACCTTGATAACTAAATCTGAGCTACACTAGTATTCGAATTTCTACTCAATGAATCAACCACCACATTGGCTTTCCTTGGATGATACTCATTTATGTAATCATAGTCTTTTAACAACTTTACCCATCTCCTTTGTATCATGTTTAATTCTTTTTGACTTAACATATATCTTAAACTCTTATGATCAGTGTATATTTGGAATGTCTCTCTATATAAGTAATGTCTCCATATCTTTAGAGCAAACACAACTGCAGCAAACTCTTAGTCATGTACTGGATAGTTAATCTCGTGAGACCTTAGTTGTCTCGATGCATAGGCTATCACCTTGCCATTCTGCATCAACACACATCCCAATCCTTGATGCGAAGCATCACTGTGTACTACGTTTCCTCCAGTTCCCGATGGTATAGCTAACACCGGTGCAGTAGTCGACTTTTAAAAACTCTTCTGACGGTCATCATTCCATTTAAGTATCTGGTATAGAAATCTTATCCTTACAATCAAAATATTGTGAAGCTTCCAAATTAGGGCAACAGATGGATTCTTCATCTTCAAAAGGCATTTTTTTCTCCTCTTAGAATTTCGTCAAATGGCGAGGGTCTTGTAGAGATCTGGTGGTTGTTTCGACACTGGATCAGCCGATTAGGTATTTTAATTTCTTTGTTGTTGCTTAATTGTACTGTGTGTCTTCTTTTTCTCTTTCATACATATGATTATCTTCCAAACATAGCTTGTAGTTAAACATTCAGTGAATCTATGATGGTTGTGATACATGTTTGATTAAGGTTACAAAGTGCAATGAGTTCTCTGATTTCATGGAGGATCCTAAAAGAGAGGACCTCTTTGGGTGTGTTGGTTCCACCAAATTGTCTGAGGTTTCTTTGCTTCCGTAGTCTATATAAATAGAGTCCTAGGGATAGAACTTGGATTTGTCCATTTGGGTTTGGAGGAATTGTAAGGTTTGTGAATTTATGGATCACCTCTGAGATAGTGTTCCCTGAGTTTAGTCGTAGGCATTTATTGGCTATAGATTCCTATACATTTCCGCTATAAGGGCATGTGAAGCACAGATGATCTCTTGTTTCCATATAGATCTTGCATATGGACATGTTCTGTTCATTTGCAAATAGTGAATTCAATTAGCAATAATAAGCCTATTTAGGATTGCTAACCATAGTATGAAAGAAGCCCTTAGGGTTAATACCTTGCTCCAAATAACTCTATGCCATTCTACCTTTTGTTTCCTACATCTTAGGAGATCTCTCGTGGATTTGTTTGTGAGTTTAAGGATGGGTTAGGTATGCCAGTAAAAAGTGTCTAGAGAGTTAGGTTGGGGAAGGTATGATGGTTGAAGATGCCTTAGGTTTTGCAAAAAGTTCCAGGTGCCTTTTGTGATCATTGAGCAGAGTTTAATTTTGAGTAAGGCAGTTTGAGGACTACTTAGATTGTGGTAGTGATGAATGATAAATCCCACACTAGTCCAATTGTCATACCAAACATAAGTTAAGTTTCCATTCCCAATTTTACAAGACATCCCTTCTCAGACTTTGTCCCTCAATTTCAGAATCTGGTTGAGAAAATAAGGGTATAAGACTTATTCCTTAATGCTCTATAAACTTCTTTCCTTGAGAAAATACGAGTGTAACCGTTTCACCTAAAGAGAGTTTTTATCCATAAGGATCCACCATAGTGTTTTCAAGATTAGGGCTTGATTTGTGGTTTTGATACGAGTTATGCTTAACCCTCCTTCATCCTTAGGAAAACAAATATCAACTTATTTCACTTTAGTTAAACTTTTAACACCATTTGGATGGTTCCATTACCATAAGAAGTTCTTGAGGATTCTTTCAATGGTTTTGATGATACATTGAGAGAGAAAGATGTGAGAGCTCCAGTAAAAGTAAAGGGAGTTTAACACCGATTTGATGAGTTGAACCTTCCCTACATATAAAAAAGATTTGTTAACCTACGAACTGACTCTTCTCTGTATTTTCTCTAGTAATGTGATGGATTCCGCATATGAGAGTCTTTTAGTAGAAATTGGTAGTCCAAGATACAAAAGAGGTGTCTCTTCAAAAAGCATTTTAGTAGATTGAGATATGTGAGGGCCCAAAGCAGTAGATTTTTTGGATAGGAGGACATGACTCTTTGTTGGATTAAATTGTAGTCTAGAGAGGTTTTTGAATTTGATAAGTGCTACCATATAACTTTGTGTAGAGTCTATCGAGGCCCTGTAAATAAAAGTAGATCATCTGTAAAGCAGAGGTTAGTCAAATTGATCTTTTTACATTTAGCATGCTATCTGAATTTTAGGTTTTTTAGCACTTTATGCTCGATGAGGGAGTTAAGAGTCTCCATACAAAGGATCAAAAGGTAAGGGATAAGGGGTCCCTTTGCTTAAGTCCCCTTACTGCCTTAAAGAGTGTGGTAGGAGTACCATTGACTAGAATAGACAAGGAGGAGGTTGAGATACACTCTTTAATCCACTTTATAAAGACCATTGGAAATCTGTTAGCCATTTAAAAAGTCCATAGGAAATCCCAGCTCACACTATCAAAAGCTTAGTGGAAACCAATCTTGATTGTGTAATTTAGAGAGTAATTTGATATGGAGTAGCCGTTTAGGAGCTCTTATTGTTGGGTCCCGTTTCCAGAGCCCAACTCTTCAAAAAACCATAACTATCTGCAATTCATTTACTTGCTCTTAATCAATGAAAACATACATATATAACGGAACTACTTAATTCTATCATTTCATTTCCTTAAGCAATAGAGTTTGAAAACATCGTTTACAAATCAAAAGCCACACCATTGGCTTATTACAAAAATACAAAGCAACAACTGAAGCAAAATCCTCTAGGCTCTCGAACACTTGATCTTCTAGCTATAATCTGAGGATGGGGACAGGAAAGGGGTGAGATTAAAAGCTCGTAGGAACAGTTTATAACAAAAGAATAAGCAGGAACCTTGAAAACATTTTTCTTATCTTAGAAAACTTTCTTTAATCATAAGAATGCTTACTTTTCAAAATTCTTGCCGTGCAGACAAAATTCACAACTTACAAAACATGAATGCATCAAACTTGATCAAACATATCGTGAGCACATAAGCACATCATGTTGAAACCCAGCCCTTGCGAGTCACATGTTCGATGTCCTACGTGACATCTGAACACGTATCCCCCGAGGGAGGGATTCCCCACCAGTTCAAATTTTAAAAACGAACTTAGTTCACGTACTCCTGAACGGATCTTGAAAAATTCACACTAATCTTCCTCAAGAAAATTAATCTGCTTAGGGCCCACAATTAAAATCAACTCCTAAGCTAGAAAGAAATTCCATGTCTCTAGATTAATTAGAATAAAAAATCTCCTCAATCAGATCTCTACGGATCAAGAAATCGCCCAAATACGGAATTGTATGCAATATCTCCACACTTGACGCTCTTTGATTTAATCCGTAAATCTCGACTCAAACTAGAAAATTTTAAATTTTTGTCAAAAAAGGGGTAGGAAACATTTTTAGAAAACCAATGCTTCAAAAACTGAGTAAATTGGAGGTCAAATGAAAAAGTTATAAGTGAAAGAGTGAGAGGAGGCTGAATGTGGAAAAAAGGAAAAAAATCAGAAATTGAAATAAAAACAAGAAAACGTGAGGCTCGCGATCACGAACGCTCGCAGGGGCGAGGCGCTCGCGATCACGAGGGTGCTCGCTGGGCGAGGCGCTCGCCCTCGCAAGGGTGCCTGCGAGTTCAAAAAAGTATTATATATATTTTTATTTTTTAAAACACAGAAATTTAAAAATTCATAATTTTTTACTTATAACTCCAAATTTTACAAACTTGGTGTCAATAGAAAGCTGAAAGAAAACTCTACAACTTTCAAGAGGATTTAAAAGCTAATTTGGTCATTAAGGGGGTCAAAAGTCACTTCAAAATTTCGGCCCAATTTGAAATTGTCCCACACAAAGCCAGAAGTTTGAAAAATCATATCTTTTAACCATTAATCTGAATTTCGTACCGTACCGGTCGAAATCCGGAACCGGTACGGGTTCAAATGTACCGGAAAAAAATTTCGGTCGGT
>JAOTAZ010000218.1:15403860-15417052 GCA_025629785.1 Erythroxylum oxycarpum
GAAATATTTGAGTTGCCCTAAATCTATTTTTTGAAATTGACTTTGGAGGAAGTCTTTAAGCATTTTTATGCATCTCTTATCATTACTTGTGATAATTATATCATCCACATAAACCAACATTAATATCAGTCTTGCATTCGTCTTTTGCCAAAATAAAGAATGATCATAATGGCTTCACTTTAAGCCAAAGTTGATAACAAGTTCACTTAATCTCCCAAACCATGCCTGGGGTCATTGCTTTAAACCACATAGAGACTTTTTAAGTTTGCACACTTTAGTACCAACTTGAGTTCTCAACTAGAAGGTGTGATGCTTTCTGTGAAGGGTGATTATTAGACCCTAGGAGTGATTCCTAGTATCCTACTCTCCATTGTTTGTGTTTTTCACTAAATTCCAGCAAACCTAACCTAAATTTGAATCATCTTAATCTAAATTCTAGCCATATTAAACCCTAAAATTTTAAGCTGAAATTTCCAACAATCAAACCCTAAAAATTCAACCATACGAAACTAAAATTTCAACATTCCTGTTAACAAGTAGTACTTTGAGAAAAGCCGTAACATCTCTATGTTGAGCTAATAATGTATATATATAATGAGGAGTTACAATTATAATAGGAAAGTGTATATGTGAGTAAATCATGGGATAACTACTATATCCCATGATTTACTCTATCACGTTCTAGCTTGTTACATATATAATCAACCCGATTCCCCGCTAATGATTTGGTACAGATATTCGCTAATTGTTCTCTAGTTCTCACATGGCTTAATGAAATCAAATTTTGTTGAACTTTTTCTGGGATAAAATGGCAATCAACTTCGATATGCTTGGTTCGCTCATGAAAAACAGGATTCTTGGCAATGTGAAGAGCGGCTTGATCATTACACCATATATCCATTGGACTTGTGTAAATGATGCCTATCTCATCAAGTAATTGTCTTAGCCACATCAGCGATATCAACTCACATGTGGCTTGTGACATAGCCCTGTATTTCGATTTAGCACTTGATCTAGCTACCACCGTTTGTTTCTTACCCTTCCAAGAGATCAAATTCCTTGCCATATAAACACAATAACCTGAAGTGGATCGTCTGTCACTCAAAGACCCTGCCCAATCTGAATATGAAAATACTTCTATCTTTTTGTGATCATGATTTGAATAGAGTATACCTTTTCCAGGAGCTCGTTTTAAATATCTCAAAATATTCATTACTGCATCCCAATGAGATGTGCGTGGTGTACTAATGAATTGACTTACTACACTCACACCATAGGCTATATCTGGTCGAGTCTTAATTATCTCACTAATCGTCGATATTGATCAGTGCCCTCAAGTAATTCTCCATCTTTTGCACTAAGTTTCAAGTTTGGTGCCATAGGAACTCCAAGAGGTTTTGCACCAATCATTCTAGTCTCAGTTAACAAATCAAGAACATATTTTCTTTGGGAAAGAAAAAATCCCTTTTTACACCTTGATAATTCAATGCCTAAGAAATATTTGAGTTGCCCTAAATCTATTTTTTGAAATTGACTTTGGAGGAAGTCTTTAAGCATTTTTATGCATCTCTCATCATAACCTGTGATAATTATATCATCCACATAAACCAACATTAATATCAGTCCTACATTGCTCAACTCCACCCTTCATGGGAGAAAGCTTCCTTTACGGACTTAGGAACCACAACTGAGTCTAAGTAAGACAAAAAGGCACTAGAAACAGGTGAAAGAGACTCATAAGAAACAAATGAAGATATAGTGTACTTACAGGAACATTTACCTTTGCGAAGAGCAATGGGTAGGTCGAGACTTGGATCTCGGGAGGACATAACTAGTGGAGGCGGAGAGTCTATACAAGTGTCATCAACCTGTGAAGTAGTGGAATCATGTTGGGTACAAATCTTAACACAAAAGGTAGTGAACACATCGAATATCTCAAAATGATTTTTATTAAATAGAGCCAAGTATTCCTAGGGAAATCGTCTACAAAAGTAATAAAATAACGAAGTCCCAATTTTGATACAATAGGTCTCGGACTCCAAACATCTGTGTGCACAATTTCAAATGGAGACACAACTCTCTTATTGACTCTAGGAAAGTGAGGAAAATGTTGATGTTTGGCAAACTGACAAGACTTACACTCAAATGGAAGAAACTTGAACATCAAGACATAGACTCTTTCAAGCCTTCAATGAAGGATGACCAAAGGAGTGCAATGTCCAAAGGAAGGGAAACAGATTCAACCTGGTGAACTTAGAGAGGTGCAAGGCTAGGTTAGTAGCCAAAGGGTACACTCAAACACATAGAGTAGAGTATTAAGATACTTTTGCTCCGGTAGCTAAGATAAACATAGTCCGCATTCTTTTATCTTTAGCTGCTAGTTTCAATTGGTGTTTGTAGCAATTTGATGTCAAAAATGCTTTTTTTACAAGGTGATCTTGAAGAAGAGGTATATATGGAGCCTCCACTAGGTTTTGAACAATATGTTTAAGATAACCAAGTGTGCTGGTTGAGAAAAGCACTTTATGGGCTTAAGCAATCACCATGGGCCTAGTTTGGAAAGTTTGCAAAGGTAATGCTTGGTATTGGCTACAAACAAAGCCAAGGGGATCATACTCTCTTCTTAAGACACTCGGTAGCAGGGAAACTTACAATCTTGATAGTAGATGTTGATGATATCATCGTGATGAGTGATGATGACAAGGAAATTTTAAAGCTTAAGACTAGACTTGCAAAAGAATTGGAAATTAAAAAGCTTGGGAAACTGAAATATTTTATATGAATTGAAGTGGCTTGTTCTAAAGAAGGCATATTTATTTTCCAACAAAAGTATATTTTAGATCTTCTATGAGAGACAAGAATGATGGGATGTAAGCCCATTGATACACCAATTGAAAAGAATCTTCGGTTGAGTGAAGAAAAAGATGATGAAGTTGTTGATAAAAGGTATTAAAAGCTGGTTGAAAACTAATATACTTATCTCATACACGTCTCGATATTGCATATGTTGTAAGCATGATAAGTCAATTCATGCATGATCCTAAGAAAGTTCATTTATAAGCTGCTTATAAATTCGATACCTGAAGGCTAATTCTAAGAAAGGAAATCATGTTTAAAAGAGGAGCAAAATTAACTATAAAAGCCTACATAGATGTAGACTATGCTGGTTCACTATCAGATTTACGCGCAACAATTGGCTACTGTGTTTTGATTGGAGGAAACTTAGTAACTTAAAGATGCAAAAAACAAGCAGTAGTATCTAGATCAAGTGCAAAAAATGGCTCAAAGAATTTGTGAACTCTTATGGATAAAGAAAATTATAGAAAGCTTGCAAGTTAAATGACATGGACCTATGATGTTGTATTATGACAAGTAGTCTACTATAAGCATTGCACATAATCCAATTCAACTTGACAAAACAAAATATGTTGAGATAGACCGATACTTCATCAAGGAAAAGATTGAAAGTTGACTGATTTGTACACCTTATGTTCTTACGAAAGGTCAAATGACATCAGATTATTTGATCTTCTAGAAGATTTGATATAGTTGTAAATAGGTGAGTAATAGCTACGATTCTGGTTTACTATTTTAGGCTGATTGTAATCTTTCATTTATTTAGGCTGATTGTAATTTTCTTAGTCAATGACTGTTGTGTAAGAATTAGTTTTTTTTTTTAAATAGGACAAATGACTTTGTATATATTATTCAGTATATAGAAAAAGATGAGAAGAATTTCAGTTTCTGTTCAAGAATGCATTCCTATATGGAGAACTAGTAGAGCAAATTTACACGGAAATTCCACTAAGTTATGAGAAGAATTTGGCTACCCGTATTGTGTGCAAGTTGAAGAAGGCATTGTATGCCCTTAAGCAATCAACTTGAGCATGGTTCGAAGATTTGCAGGAGTTATGTTGGCTATGGGATTTGAGAACCAAGCAAGTAGTTCTTCAAGGATGCCTTAAAGATGGATTATAATACCAAGTCGATCTGGACCTCCCTAGTCGATCAACCTCACCCAACTCAGACACAACTCAAAGAGCTATTTCTGGCATACTTCCCACTCGTTTGTTAAATACAACCAAGTGTTACTTAGCTTCTATTGTAACTCATGATCCTAATATATGGCATGCCCGTTTTGGACACCCAAATTCAAGAGTTCTCAATCTTATTTTACAAAAATTGTATCCATCTAATATCAATACTCAATTAGATTTTTGTGACTCATGTAAGATTGGGAAAATGCACTATTTACCGTTCACTCAATTAAAAATCTCAGCTACTAAACCTCTTGAACTCATATATTCAGATATGTGGGGACCAGCTGCATACCTTTCATCTACAGGGTCCAGATACTGTGTTACTTTCATTGATGCCTTTAGTAGGTTCTCATGGATCTTTCCTCTAAAACTGAATTATGATCTATCTGATGCATTTATGAGATTTAAGCTACAGGTTGAGAATTTGTTGGATCTTAAGATCAAATGCTTTCACGCAGACATGGGTGCAGAATGTCTAAGTTTGCAAAAAACACTAACTCTACAAGGCATTCAGACTAGATTTTCCTGCACATACACCCATCAACAGAATGGGGTCCCTGAGAAAGCACAAAACAATAGTTGAGGCAGGTTTAACCACGCTAGCTCATGCTCATCTTCCTCTCAAGTTTTGGCAAGAGGCCTTTGAGTATGAAACTCATCTACAGAATCTCACCCCATCATCAGCTCTGAACTTTATTTCACCTTTTGAGAAACTATTTCATAGAACTCCTGACTGTAGCTTTTTGAAAGTCTTTGGGTGCTCAGTGTTCCCTTATTTACGACATTACTCATCTCACAAGTTTGACTTCCACTCACAAAAGTACCTATACTTAGGCATCAGTTCAAATCACAAAGGGTATAAGTGCATGGATATAACAGGACAAGTCTTCATCACTAGGCATGCGATTTTCAATGAGGTACAAATTTTCTCTTCCTCTAATTTTTCTTCTCCTTACATGCCTTCTTCAGCCATTACTACATTGCTGCTAGTCACCAAACATATACAGGCTTACCTACCAGCACACATCAAAATAACCAAACTACAAATACACAAAGTTCCTATCCATTAGCTACTACTGAACCTACCTCATCTTCTTCGATATATCACCCTCAACCTGAGCCACGTCTCATGCACAAAACTCATAACATGACAACTACATCACAATCTGGCATCTTCAAAGCTAAATTTTACATGGCAACCACAAATACAGAACCCACCACTGTCAAACAAGCCATTTCCGACCCAAAATGACTTGCTGCAATGCAAGATGAGCTCACTGCCCTTCACACGAATAACACCTGGATACTTGTTCCTCCTCCTCCTAGCTATAATGGGTCTTTCGCATTAAGCACATACCAGATGACACAATTATCAAGTATAAAGCTCGACTTGTTGCCAAGAGGTTTCATCAAACCTCTGGCATTGACTTTGATGAAACCTTTAGCCCAGTTATCAAAGCATCTACCCTTCGCATTATCCTTTCATTAGCTGTTCATTATAATTGGTCCATCCAGTAGGTTGATGTTAACAACGCCTTCCTTAATGGGGACTTAATTGAGGCTGTTTACATGTCCCAACCTCCCCAATTCTCTGACCCAGATGTCCCCACCATGTTTGCCGCCTAAACAAAGCTGCTTATAGGCTCAAACAAGCCTCACGATCCTGGTTCCATAAACTACAACAAGCACTTCTATCCTGGGGCTTCCTAAACTCTGTTTCCGATGCAAGTCTTTACGTATATAAAACGACAGGGACTATTACTTACCTTTTGGTCTATGTAGATGACATTCTCATCACTAGAAATGATCCATCTTACATAGCCAATCTCATTTCAAAACTAAACTCAACCTTTGCACTTAAAGACCTTGGGGACATCCACTGTTTTTTAGGGTTTGAAGCCTATAGAGATTCCACTGGACTCTACTCAACGGTGAAGTACACAAGCAACCACAGAAACTTTTCAAATGAAGGTCCAACATTATTCTATAGACTTCTCAACACCAGAATTATTCTCCAAGGAAATCTGTTGTGCAAGTTGTGTGAATTCTTCTAGAACTTGTGAGGTGGCAAGCTCCAGCTAGACATTTGCGATATTCTCGCTGAAATTAGAAACATAATTTATTAGATTTGTATTATAAAAGGAAATGATGTAAGAGAGAGAAAATGAGTTAGAAATGAATGAAAAATCTCCAGAATTCCTCTCTTCTCTCTCTTTCTATTTTTGCATTGGCTAAGCCTTTATATTGAATGTCAAAAATTTTCAACATGATCGAACGGAAGACTTTAAAATTGATAGACCTTTCATTAAGAAAAAGTTGGATAATGGATTCATTTGTACACTATATATCTACTCATGTATTGGCTTACATTCTCACTAAAGGTTTGAGCAGCTTAGTTTTTTAAGACTATTGTATCCAAGATGAGAATGGAGAATACCTATTCACCAACTTGAGGGAGAGTGTGGCAAATCATGTATATTGATAGATTGATTGTATTTGATTGAGTTTTCTATTATATTAGAATATCACATAAGTCATAAAATTAGTGAGTGTCTTATGAAATTAGATATTGTATTAGAATATCCATAGATCATGATATTAGAATCATTAATTTTTACTTATATGTACTAAAATTTTGTTTGTAAGCTAGGTCATAATATCCAAAGTCCTATTCAAATACTAAAAATTTGTAGAAGATTAACACTACACAACCGAAGCATCAAATTTGTGTACGGAGTGGACACTTCACTTGACTCCCAGCTTTTGTATTCGGAATAGTAGACTGTCAATATTTAGTTTATTGTTGACGGATGGATATGGAGTACATTCGTAATCTCAAGAAACTTTAACCAGGTCAACAATTTTTTCATTTATCAAGCACTTTATATTTTGGATAATAATCGGTTTACTGTTTTTAAATCTGAACAGTTGACTGAAAGTTTGTAAACAGTTCTAACAGCACTGCAGTTAACATGGCGGTTCAAATATCTATCTATGTTGATTGCAGGTATATTAATCCAGAATGCTTGGGATACTTGGATCTATTACAGAGTTTAAGGAGTGGAGACTGCTCTTGAATTTTCATATGGTTCCATGCATTTCTTCTACCCCGCGAAGGAGAAGTTATGGGAGACCTTTATTCTCTTATTTAAAATTTGGTAATTTGAATTTTGCAAGTTGTCTTTTTTACTGAATATCTCTTAACTGTTTGGATGTAATGTGCTTTAGTTTGAGAAGGAAAAAAGAAAATTCTTAAAAAGTAAATTTGTCCTGCAATTTCCAAACCCTTGTCGTTGTCTGTAATGCTTCTTCCTCATCTGTGTCTGCTTCGTTGGTCATTACTATAATGTAAAAAGCAATGTAGTCACTTAATCATAGAAGTCGACAAGCAAGCAAGGGATCTGTGTTTAGTTAACAAAAAAATAAAAAAAAGGATCTGTGTTTCCTCTGAAATCTGAGGGTTTGGGGTATTTAAGTTGAGAAAAGAACAAGACATCACGTTATCATGCCAAGCCACATGTTCCGTCAAGAATCTTGTGACAACTTGCAATTTGATCAACGCTGTTGCTGTAACAATGCATTCAACAACAAATCTAATTAAGCAAGCAAAGAGAAGGCATCTTCAACATCCAAGAGTAGCTAGCTCTTAAGTCGGAGTTTGGATCCTCTGTTTAACTAAACTTTGTCTAGCCCAAAAAATGTTGTCGTTCTAAGTATAAAATTTTACAAACTCTGTAAGTCTTCTAAATTTCATGGTTTATGAGTCAAGTCGACATCCACTTAGCATCTTCATCGTATTTATCTTTATTTTCTAATTTCTCAAAACCAAAAAATTTCAGACATTTTCCTTTTCAATACTAACGTTCCACGGATTCCTCACTTTCTCTAGCTAGTGGTCATTAAGGCAGCAAACGGATACGTTTGAAACTAGAGAGAGAATCTCAATTTTCGAATCGAACAATTTTAATGTAGCATTTTAGGTGCACTTGATTCTGTTTGACACTAGAGAGAGAGTGTCAGTTTTTGAATTCAACAATTCTAACGTTGCAACATCTCAGGTGCTCTTGATTTTTTTTTTAATCCTTTGTGTTTCACTTGCGTTATCGTTCTTTTTCTTAGGAGTTTTGATTTTTCGTAAGAAATCGTCTGACGTTTATGAGATTTCGTTTGCTCTTTTCTTCTTTGAATGAGAAACATTTGTGTGTTTTTCTGTGATTTGGTAGGAATAATGCTAATCGAAAAGGAAAAAATGTACGAGTTATGATCAAATTTTCTTGTGGGTTTTACATTGCTCTCTTTGATGTAAGGATTGTTCCTTTTTTCTTTTCCTTTTTATTTGTTTGGGTTCTAAATCATTTCATAATGTAACAAGGAAATCAGATGATTAGTATCTTGATAATATAGAAACAAAGAAATAAATAGAAAAGGAAAAGATTATTGGAAATGCAGCATAGAATGAGACAACAGCAACAACAAGCTCTATTGCAGTAACAGCAATAGATGTACCATCCTGGCATAATTGTTGCTTCCATATCTTAAGAGATTTTCTATTTCTATTATTGGTTTCTCCTTTTCGTTTTGTCAATCATTTGTTTTATTATTTTTTATTGTAATTTTTTTGGATCAAACAAAGTTTTGAATTTTTTTTTTGAAAATGTCAGTTCATTTAGTGGAATTTTATTGTTGAATGGAAGTTAATATCCAACTTTCAAGTGTATTAAATCCTTATGCTACTTTTGAATGTTGAAAATAAAAGAAAGGGAAAATGAAAAGTAACCAAAGAGAATCCTATGATTGAAGGAAAAGATACTAGTAACTGCAGAGAATGAAAGTGGCGATGAGGAAGCATTAAAAGGATTTCTAATTCAAAAGATGCATGATGTTTGTTGTTGTTGTTTTGAATTTTGATTTTATTTTTTGTGGAATAGCTATTTATGGTTGAGTCTAGTCTCTTGAATCCAGTGTTACCAATACATTATTCTTACGGTATTTATGCGTCAGTTGTTCAATAACATAATCCACTAAGCTTCAAATGCAGCTTTACATGTGTGGGCATGTATGTTAGTTCTCTCGGTGTTTATTTATATATGGATTTCCTTCCATTGATTCTCTACGGAAATACTTAGTTACGGTCAGGCGGTTAAGGTTAATTGAACATATGTAAACAACCAAAGGGAAGACACATCAGGTTCCTTTTAGTCCTTTTTTCGCTTATTTATTTGATTTTGGTTTGTATGATTTTGCATTCCTTCTAATACAATACCTTCTTCTGTGCATTCCTCTTGACTTTTCATTGACTTAATCTTCTCTTCCTTTTAGGGCATTTCCATATATTTGTTGGTGATGTGAGTGCAGAGGTTACAACTACAACTTTATTCGCGTATTTCTCTGCCTGTCCTAGTTGGTCGTAAGTTCCTCTGCACTTACTCCTCCTTTTGCTGCATTAAGAAATCAATTGGTATCTCATGATATCTGCATCTTATATAAAAGAAACACCTAATAATGAAATAATTTTGCAATGCGTTTAGTGGATAGGGATGATGTTTGTTTCTTTGTATTTGGAAGACCGAAATAAGTTGGAAAGTCGACTGCCCTCTTTTTCTTCCTTATGCTCCCTCTTTTGGTACCATAACTCTTCTTGTTGCTATTGTCTAGTTCACTAGAAGCTTGTCTTTCTCTTTTCCATTCTTTTTTTTCTTCTTCTTGATAAAGTTCCCAATCTTTTCTTGTGCTTCATCATTGTTAGAGATGAGAGGGTTATATGGGATCACAAAACTGGTTGATCGAAAGGATATGGCTTTGTTTCTTTTCGTAATCAACAGGTCTTTTAATAAATCATTCTTGTTTTCTTGATGTAATACCTGATAATTGACAAGTTAGGTTTTAGGAAACGAAATATGAGCTGGTAATTTTTGCTTATATGTTGCTTGGAGTTTGCTAGTTCGTTTCCTTGTAGTTAATATTTAGAGCTTTCTGCATACTTAGAGCCTCTAGAAGGTGGTAGGGTGATCGAGCAAAAGCCATCTAATTGAAAGGAACAAGTATGTTACAGAACCATTTTGATGATTTTGAGCACGAAGGGTCACATATTTCTCTTTTTAAGTGGTAAATTGTAACTTCAGTTTAATTTAAAGCATGTATTGACACTTTACTTTCTATATCTTTTGATTAAGTGTGGTTTTTGGTATTTTAGATGTGTGGTTTTTGGTATTTTAGAACCCACACGTCGTGAATGTCCTTCTAGCTGGTTATGATAAGAACGTTGGTTCATCTCTCTATTATGTGGACTATATTGCTACATTTCACAAGATAGGAGAGCTTTTGGTTACGGAACATATTTTTCTCTCGCCATAATGGACCGACATTAACATACTACATGTCACTCGACGAAGCTATTGATTTGGTTGACAAATGCATAATGGAGATTCAATCTAGATTGGTTATTGCACCACCAAACTTTGTGATCAAGATAGTTGATAAAGATGGAGCAAGGGAATATGCATGGCAGTCAATCTATCAAAGAGGTTGTTGTTGCTAAAGGATTGCATTGTTATACGTTCTTTTTCCTTTCTGGATGTTTAATTTACAAAAGGCTTATGAAGGATGTTGAATTAGACTATGCAAGACTAATTTACCAGTTGGATACTGATTAGATTTGTTATATAGAAACAAAAACTGTCATTTTAGCCTATTAATGTTAGTATAATCACCTGAAGCAACTCCCTAACTATTATTTCCTCTTTTACATATACAAAACATGTCACCAAGCGTTGAAGAGAACAATTACACTCATTAAAAATACCAACTTCGAAATTGTCAAAACCAAACATTTGTTGTGCCTATCAATCAAAAATGCATTTTTAATTAATTAATACAATTATTAAGATAATGTAACATTAGCACTAAATGCGATAATTGAAATTAAAAAATAAACATAAAAAAGAGTGCTATAAGTAAATCAGCTGTGTCCATTGAAAGTGAGATATTAGCAGTAAAACTTTATTTACTTGTTTCTACATGAATGGACAAAAATGAAAATTCAAATCATTAGAGTATTACTAACATATTACAAAAATACAATATTACAAATACTACCTGTAGTCCAGACATAGAATGCCAATAAGTGTAAACGATACATGTGTTTTTCATAAAAACACCAAATGGTTGCATTTGTTATATGTCATTACCAAAGCAATCTCATAAAAGATTTCGCCATCAACTTGTGTATATGCTTCTTTTTGGTCTGATTTTCATGTCTTTCAAAGCTTTTTCCCCTTCTTTATAATTTTTCGCTAAGCTAATTAACTTTGTTCTCACATTTGGTGGAGTAACGAAATAAAAGATGAGGAACAAGATGATTTTAAATATTTCCAAGATTCAGGATTGTGGAGAATCTAGTGTCACTCTAAGAAACAAACCTATCATGCAAGACAATATTATATATAATTAAGATAAATTTTTCATTTTTCTTTGTTCGGGGAAGAAAGATAAGATTTTGACGACTTTTATGTCTCTTCTCATGTAAGTTTCATTTGTTTTCTCATCTGTAGATTTTCTTAGTTTTTGTTATTATCATTCTCTCTTTTTCTCTCTAAATCTTTCTTGAGAGAATGTATCAGAGCCAGTACCTGAACCGTTGTGTCAATTAGGCTGGACCCCGAAGAGGGCTGGGCCCTAAAGGGGGTGGAGAGTGTGAGATCTCACATGGATTGGATAGGGGAACAAAGTACGCCTTATAAGGGTACGGATACCTCTCCCTTATAGACGCGTTTTTCATGGCCTAACGGACTAGATCCCATCAGAACTCCAAGGTTAAATGTGCCAGGTTGAAAGTAGTTCTAGGATGGGTGACCTCTTGGGAAGGCCTCAGGAAAAGTAAAACCAGCTTGGCTGGGCCAAGGCCCAAAGCGGACAATATTTATAAGCAGGTGATCTGGGATGTTACAGAATGACTAAGCAGACCCAAAACTACCTTTCCTTGTAGTTTCAGAAATGCCCCCTATGATGTCTACCTCTTTTGAAGTCTCTATATCATATATGATTCTATTGCTGATCGATTTGCATTTTGAAAGATATCATTTTGATAATTTACTTTCAAAATGTCAGAGTTGGCACTCACTGCCAAAGTGGCTCAGATTAGAATAGCCTGACATGATAGGATAAGGGTAAACGACATATCATAGAGCCCTCGCGTTTTCTTTTTATTTTTTTAAGTTTATGAGAAGATTCCTACGCTGGACGAATTAAACCGTAGGCTTGTTGCACTCTCAAGGAAGATGCATAGCGTAGATAGCAACGAGAAAAGATGGTCTTGGCAAGGCAAAAGGTGATAGCAGATTATGGTCACCATTAGGTATATATATTGAAAGGTATTACCAATCTTTACGTATTTATTCCTTGTACCCTACATCTTTATTATCATGTCACATATGCATGTGAGCCTACTGGAAACAGCCTCTCTACAATGTAAGGGTAAGGCTGCGTACTATCAGGCTCCTCTAAATCCTGCTTCTGTTGGAACCCGATCTGAAAATCGGATCCCAACCGAAAAAACGGAATGGAAAACGGATACGAATAACGAAGTGAAATAAACCGAAATGAATCAAATCGGATAACAAAGTAAGGAAACAAAACAAAAACGGAAGCAAAAGTAAATCGAACTGAAAGGCATAAGGCGGAAGCAAAACGAACAAATCTGAACACAATTCAACCAAGTCAAGGCAAACAAATGGCGTAATCAAACGTGAGGGCAAAGGGCAAATTTTCGACAAAATTCAACGAATCTGAAAATTCGACATTTTTGCGAGAGAGGGTAGAAAATTTGTTGAGAAAAGCAATGGTTCGAATTCCGTATGAATCGGAGGTCAAATGAGAAAGTTATAAGAGAAAATGCAAAAATGACCAAATAAATAGTAACTGACCAAACGAATAGTAAAATGTAAATGCTAACTTCCAACCCTCATAACTTTTTACTCCTAACTCCGAATAGGACCTATCGTACCTCCATAGAAAGATAAAAAGACCCTCTACATTGTAAGTGTAAGTCGATTTGTACACTCTGTAAGTCGACTTATACCTCTACGATACTGATAAGTCGACTTGTTTATGTGATAACTCGACTTATGCGTGATTGTACAGTATTGTAAGATTGT
>JAOTAZ010000218.1:15503896-15515924 GCA_025629785.1 Erythroxylum oxycarpum
ACATTACATAAACGAAATACATGCATATATGAAAGGAATACCTCATAATATATTATTAACAAATCATAATGTTAATATATGAATCACAAATGTTCATTGGCCTAGGGCACACTACTAACAATTTTGACTCACCTTTTTACTTCAATTTCTTTTTATGGTACATTAATGGAATGGAGATACATCTTGACTTGACCAAATGACTCAAAAATTAGGGAAGTTCTATCCTTCTTTCATTTTCCCCTTCTCATTTTTATTATTGTCTTTCACAGTAGAAACATTGAGGACAATTTTTGTTTTAAGCGTAGGGGATTATGAATTTATAAAAGTAGATTCAAGTTTATTAATTTTCTCATTATTTTCTCAATAGGAGGCAATTTGTCAATATTTGTTTTTCTTTAAAAACAGGCTATTGGAATTAATTCATTATGAATTTGATTGTTTTATTGATTTAGATTGCTTGTGTAACTTGTTATGAGTGTTGATGAATGATTTTGACTTGCTTTATAAATTTTAAGGATGATTACCTTATGATCATTATGATATTCTTTGCATAAGATGTACATACATAGTTAGTTATGACTTCTTTTTTAGAACGTTTATTATACAAAACGAGCATAATAAACTTCACTATGTTGGATTCATATTAATAAAAATTGAACTTAAATAGTGGTGCTAGTAGTCATTTGAGATAGTGATCTAGTTGAGTAATCAAGAGTATTCATGGCAAGGTGTTTACTCTAACATAAAAATATTAGGTGACTATAAAAACAAGCTTCTAATTCTCTTGTTCATTTTATCTTTCATCCATAAAAAGGATGTAAACGTGTTTTAAAGTTAAACCAAGTATTTTATTTATGTTCATTTTATGCATGGAATTAAGTTTTATGATTCAGTTTGAAGTTTGAAGAGTTAATGAAGTAAATTATACAAGCTTATGAATTGATGCAAGTAATTGGTTATATAACATTTTGATGATCCTTTATGATTGAATGAGTGATTAAGAGTTTTCATTAGTATGTTTGATTGGTTAAGCAATTCTTTTGAGGTTGTTTTCTATTTAAGCTTAAATAATGGATTGGTTGAGGACAGTAGTTACTTAAAAATGGTGGAGTTTGATGATGCTAGACATATACTATTTTTACTACTACCTATGTGGCGTATTGCTCTTTTTTTGGATGAAGTTGAATATTTGATACGTAATTTAAGAATTTTTGTTATTTCATCATTTTTGACCATATAAAAAAGAAGCAAAGTTTTGGATAAAAATGGAGCAATTTTGGAAGATTTGGAGAAGAACTATATAACACATACTTTGCGTAGTCCTATGTCGAGGGTTGTGTATAATTTTGGTTTCATCTATTTCTTTAATGCACCCTATATTGCACGTGTTACCTTTTATATAAAGAATATAGTGTCATATACAATCCCATGTATATACATGTATTGGTGTGATTAAGTTTTAAAGAGTTTTAAGGAGGTGCATGGTTAGCTACATGGAACTATGTATGGGGTTGTGTTGTTCGTTAAACATTAGAGTTTTGGGTTCAAAACCAAACAAAGAGAGGCAAAAGAGAATTTTTGGCTAGGTAATAATTCAAAAGTCATCTTAGAGCTATTTTTCACTAATCTTGATCAAGGAGTCACCATTCTTTAGAGATAAAGGATGACTTCAATGATTATTTGGAAGATTTAAAGATTCAAGAATATGATTTCTTTATATTATTTTCTTTATTACTTTTAAATTGCTTTTCTTTGTGTTATTATGAGCTAATTGGGATATAGATTTAGAAAGATAAAACCTAGTTCATTCTTTGATTAATGAGATTCTAGTTTTCTTGTCTTGAGAGAAATTGTAGTCTGAGTCCTCTTACTAGTACAAAAAGTTAAAATAATTCGTTAATCAAAAGTGAATGTGAATAAAGTAAAGTCCTAAGAGAACCTAACCTAAATCTAGTTAATTTATAGTTTGGTACATTTTTATTACTGTTTTACATTAATATTTAGATTTATTTATTTATTTATTTATTTCATTTATCCACCAATATGTATTTGATTTAACTTGTTTAATTTATATGTAGTAGATAATTAATCAAGAATCCGTGTAGAGTCAACCTATGCTCACGATTGCCAGCTATAGCTATAGCTATACCATACACTTGCAATAAAACACAGATTACCAATTTCCAAGGCATGGTTTACACCTATTATCAAATCCGGTCAAGTTTGAGCCATATAGTCAAAACTTGCTCGAAGTACCTAAAACGATGTCATTTTGGGGAAATTTTCTAAAATGATGTGTTTTTGGGGAGTTTCCCTAAAAAGTATCATTTTATGGTGGGCGTTCAGGTTGCTTGAACCTTTTGAGTTAAGCCTCAGGCCAACTCCCCAAGCTTAAACTTGATATAAAGCCTAGTTGACCCAATTTTGTCATACCTAATTGTATGTTAATGATATAGTTGTTTATCTATAAAATAAGAATAAGCAGTATAAAATGATTTACTGGAAAGTATTTCCTTGATCAATGTCCTGATAAAGTACTTATATATATATATATATAACTTATAGATATAAACATTACCAAACATATAAGAAGACAATTCAAAAACAACTCACAAAAAGAAAGGAATGAAAGCTTTTTGGACCTTTTGGGAAGGTTTTCTTAACAAAACATTATTATCTATGAACAATCTGAGCTAAGAACAATATGAGAAATAGTTTATATGCTAATTTGCAAATACTTAGAAATCTAACTTCCATAACAAACATCTTTTTGGGCAAATTTTTGTTTATTCTTACCTATAATTTAACTTTGATCCTTCCAACAATGTCATCAAGCTACTGAGACACCTACTTGAAAATTCTAACATTCCTTTTAAGTCATATATGTTAAATTAGAGAAGCAATATAGGCATACAAAACTTTTCTTTTTATACTTATATTCATATAAAAGGAAAACTTGGCTTCTATGCATCTTAAGTGGGAATCCATTACATTTATCCAAATTGGCATAAGTTTAGAAGAAATTAAGACTAATTACACTCAGAAAATAAATTAGCAACAAATTCATTACCACGTCCATATAAAACATAAGTAGGAGAATCTATACAAGTATTAAACTACAAAAGTCTATCTTTAGTAAGTAACCTCCCTTTGACAATAATCTAGCATAAAAAAGAGCATTTTGGTATGTTAAACTTTCCTTACCATCATAAGAATACATCCACTTCCCTTATTATCATGTTGGAAAATCATTCTTAGATTTGTAATTTTCCTTCATTACTAATTGCTTTCAAATTCCTTACCTACTACAAGATATTGTTCCCTTTGAGGTAAATCTCTCTTACCTACTAAGCCTATAAAGTATTAACTTTCCTTGATATCACCTGTAAGTGTTGAACGATTGTTTTCTAGTTCCAAATTTTACAATTTTTGAATGTAGTTGTTAAGGAATATATTCTATTAACTCACCGATTTGAGATATTTCCATTATAACCTTTCCTCCAAAAAAATTTCTCGATTTAGCTTATGTACTCTCTTTACAACAACTTAAGGGAGAATAAAAATAGATGACCAACAAGTATATATAAAAAATAAAAATGAGTTCATGAGTTGGCATCTTCTTGCATAGTTAAAATTCCTTAAGCTGAAGCACTTTATTTTTAAGGCAATTTTTTTTCCAAAAAGCTTTGGCAATTAGCATTTGGCTATTTATTATAAGATAAAAGCACATATAAATACTTCATAATGAAGGAACCTATAATAAAGCCATTGGCATCTTGCAAAAACTTGTTTAATTCCTCCTCAACTCCTCCCAAATATAAACTTATTTTTTAAAAGGTTAACACAAAGACTTAAGGTGTTAAAAATGGACTAAAAGCATCCATCATAATCTATATAGAATAAATATTAACTTTGCAGAATAATAAAAGGTCATGTTAAAAGAAAGATTGTTTAATTCCATATTCTTAAAAAAGGAATGAAAGCTGAAACTATAATTTTTATAGGCTTTCCATAGTTATCTTATCATTTAATCTATAGTAATGACAAAAATGAGGGTAAAAGAGACACCCTTGTCTCAAACCTCTTCATTTTTAAAAAGCCTATAAAGACCTCTACTCATTAATATAGAAAAAGAAGCTAAGGTTGTAGCACCCCACTCCCGCAAGACACGTACCCAACATTCTGAGTGATATCCGAGTCCGTGCCTCACGAGGGTGGCATGCTAGAGCACTCGAATACAGTCAAAACTCAGTACATAATTTTTTTTAATACAATCATATGCGCGAAAATCAGTAAACAATTTGGGTCCACTTTAATTCATAAACATTTTCAGTCATAACAATTAACACGATTTCAATAGCCATTTAGGGCTCATTACAAAGATAAAATATTTTCAGTTATAAAGACTTTATATTACAACATAAATACCTTGGTATACACATTGTACAAGAATTTTGAAATACACTATTTTATAAAAATCGTGGAATACAAATTTATACAAAAATAGGAAAAGCACTAATGCAAACGCGAACTGATCCCGGCCTCTATCTTTCCCTTACGTGCAGTTTGTATACTTTCGTATGCCTAACAGAGTATTCTTCAGAATCCTGAAAAATATTTGCAAATTTTTGGTAAGTTTTGTGAATTCAATGAGTGACCATCATCGATGGCTCACCCAATCACGTAACACATAATTCACATCATTTCACACTTCATACTTCACATTCAATATAATTTAATCACTCATATAATGCATATGCAGTGCACATGAGACCTATTTTTCATTTGTTACTTTGTTGTAACCGAGCATCTAAATTGTCTCATATAGAGTTCATTGATAACTGTCCCTTATTCACTTGGAGGATACAGGTCTCATTAAATGTTGAACCTGAGGTTCTGAATCACTTTTAAACTCGAGACTCATTTTCACTCGTTGACCTTTAAGTTCTATTCGGTGGCTACTCTGGTCACAACAACCATTATATTTCATGCATTCATGACATGAAATACATCAGTCACATTTGCATGATCCACATTCACTCACATTCACGTATCATCAGACCGTAGTCAGGCATTCAACATTAGAGCTGAGAATTTACACTTTCATTCATATGTAAATGCTTTTCAGAACACATATAACAATCAAATTACATACACTTAGTTCATCCAATTCACATTCAATGAGCACTTCAATATCCCAATCAAACATCACATCATCGGACCTTCTGTCCGGAACCCAACATAAGCAAACACATTCATATAACCAGTCAATGGTCAATCAATACTAAATTTCAAATAAAACAAACAATAACATGAGACCATCTCAGTCTACTCACAGTATGCTCCAGATTAGCAATTGCTTCCAAGATCTAAAAACTCCTTAATATGGGTGCGTATCTTGGTTTAGCTTCCATCCTTCAAACTCTTCAAGATCTCACTTAACCCTAGCTCCCAAGCATCACTTGTTCATCATCTTGAAGGAGGAAAAACTAAAATTGGAGAAATAACAAGATGGAAGTGGCAATTGATAGATGGAAACAAGGTCAAATATTGGTGAGGTTAGAAGAAAATGAAGAAAATGAAAATGGATGAGAGGGAGGGAGCAAGTCACAAAGAAGGAGAGGGAAAAAGAAGAAAACAACCAATTTAGCCTTCAAATGGGAAAGCATCGTGGAAGACTCCAAATGGGTTGGGTTTTATTAATAAAAGAATGATTTAAGACATGGTTAGGCAAGTGACACTTGTCACTTGCCACATGTCTCATTTTTAAGGCCTTAGGTTGGTTTCTTTACAAATAAATGTCAATTTCTACTCTAATTTTTTCCCAAATTTTCCATGGCATTTGTTACGAATTCTTAAAGTCATTTAGACAAATTTCCATTGCCATTGGACAATAATTTCTACTACCATTAAATAATTTTTTTGCCACTTGGCATTTTTCCTAGTCCAAAAATTTCCCCGAATTTTCAGAAAATTTTTCCCAAAATTCTCTAAAAATTCTAAATCAACAATTACACTCTCCAAGACAATTTTCACTACCAATAAACTACAATTCTCAATAACAATTACATTTATTAACAAATATACCCGGACTGTCAATGAATGCATGTACAATTATTATTATGTGCAAAGATCCACTATTCATGTGCATGTGCATGTGCACCTTATGTAATCTATGATCATGAGATGTGTTTTTCCTAATTCTCTTATTGAGCTCACATGTACCAAATTGTTAGGATTCCAACCTTTTTTTATGGAAACGGGATGTTACATAAACTCAGTGTGGTACCCCACTCTCGCAAGACACGTACCCGGCATCCATGGTGATATCCGAGTACATATCCTACGAGGGTGGCATGCTAGAACGATCATTCAGTCAAATTTCATCACAAAGCTTTTGTTTCTTTAAAACAAGATAAATGCCAGTGGAATTTTCTATTTAAATTAGGCCCATGTCATTTAAAAAAATTTCCATTTACAAGTTACAATTGTTATAAACATTAGTATTCAACCATAATTTGGGACCATTTCAGATACAAAACACTTTGAAACCATAAAATCATTTCATTACCAAATCATTTACATACACTTTGTACAATTCTTGCTGACCATAATTCAAAAATATAATCAATGAAGACATGTGCAAGTGCAAATTGATGCTGACCCCTAATCCATATCAGACCTCAGTGGCATTACTCCATTTAGCCTAGCTGATTAATTCCTCAGAACTTGAAAAGTCACATTGCAATTTTTAATGAGTTTTGCAACTCAATGAGTGAACCATCATTGATGATTTCACCGGATTACAAATATACATCACATATATCGTAGATATTCATTAAGAACATATAACTATTTCTGATATTCATATGACATGGCATCTCATGTGATCATACAATTCACATAGCCAAGTATAGCAACGGTGCATATCAATTTATCACTCACTTCAGCTTTGAAATCATTCAAGGAATTTCACTCTTATATGAATTCTATATGCATGAGACTCACATTTGTTCTTAATGTCGTGACTGAGTGCCTATCACATACTTATACAAATGCTGGCCCATAGGGCTCATTCAAAACAGAATCACAGAGCATAGCTCTACGTGCACACACATATATCACGGAGCAAAGCTCTACGTGGAAGCGCTTCGTACTGGCTACTCAAGTCACAACGCCTTTATCTGAGCATGCATTTTATGAAATGCATTCAATACTGATTATGCCATATCAGAAAATCACGTATGATATTCGATCACAAACTCATAATCATCGAACCTAAGTCCAGCATTTAAATATCAGACAATCATATATGATGTTCAATCAGAAACTTATAATCATCGGACCTAAGTCCGGCATTCCAACATTCGTTGACAATTCACATATCATAGAGGATTTCACATCAAATCAAAACACTTTTAATGCATCAAAACTGGATATGGCTTATATGGAAATCACATAGGATGCTCAAACAAAACTCATAATCATTGGACCTAAGTCAGGCATTTAACTTTTGTTGAGAATTCACATAACAATCAAAATTTCATAGAAACCAAAGCCACAATCAAAGCTCTTCCAACACACTCCTGAATATTGATCTCTTTGGAAAATTTAAAGTCTGGAATTCATAAACAAATAACAAACAGTTTAATAATATTGGAAGCTAACAAAACAAATCAAATCGATCCTAGGAGATCAACTAGGTTGACTTACAGTACGCTGCAATAAGCTATTGCTTGGATGGTTCGGTAATGTCCGACTGGCGTCCGATATGCTCCTCTAAAATATACAAAACACATTCACAAATATCACATTTTTTCATAAATACACAAGTGGTCCTTTTATGCACGTCAAGGTAGGGAATGTATCCATAATGCATGTTCAATGACAATTCCGGGGTACAATATTACGATCCTTATCAAAAATCATTCAGATATCAAAGCCCTCATTAATACCATGTATATTTACAATTGGATTTAAACAAACAATGGCAAACAATTTCATAACTTCATTGACCACTTCAGAGTTTTCCTCTAATACACATACGGGTCAACTTTCCATACTAATTCCGATAAGGTAAATGACCAAATTAGACCAAACTTCCTTCTGTAAATTTTTTTTCCCATTTCTTAGCTTTCTAATGACACCAAAATCGTTTAATTTGGTTCAGTATCCAAAAAGATATCCTCAATATATTTTAGACTGTTCTTAAGCTTCAGCAAAATTCTTACCTCAACTTCCAACCAAAAATTGAAATTTTTAGAGACAGAATTAATACTCCATTTCTTCATAAAAGTTGTAGCCCTATGTCTCTCGTTTACTTCAAAGCAAAAATCACTCAATTTAGATAACTATAGAGAAAGTTATGGTAAAAATACAAAAGTATGTTCAAGCTATCAAAGGGGTCCTCGCCGTGACAAGAACAAAAAGTGAAGTCGCGACGTACAGTCCAGAAATCAGTTTTTCTCTGTTTTTTTTTACAACGGTCACTGCGACGAGCTCAAGGGTAAGTCACATGTCGTGATGTACAAACAGGAATGAGCCACGATGAGCTCAAAGGTGCATTGCATATTGTGACGAACAAAAAGGAATTAGTCCCGATGAGCCAAGGCTGGCCGCGATGTCTGGTTACTGAAACTCGTCTTCCCCGATTTTCACTTCCTCATTTTTCTACATTCCTCATGTTTATTCTCATATCAATTGACTCGAATAACATTCAAAACAATTCTTCCAACTCATTTGAAACACAACACAAAAAAATCAAACTTATAATCAAGCACTAAAAAAAACGATGCATGCATGTTCTCATGTCTAACATTAACCCATCATCAAAATCATTTTACAAAACTCAGTAAAGCTCAACACATAACTTACTTGCTTAAGTAATATTTCCCAGTAGTGAGAGTGAATCACTGACACAACAATAACGACTGATGTTCGGTGTTTGGTAAAACCAGAAGAAGATTTTTCAACAATGCTTTCGGTGAAGAGATAACAACAGAGGAATGAGTTACCCCAAAATCCATACACTACGTGGCTATAATGCATGTCCTACATGTGTCACTATTCCATACTGCCATATGACACCTTTACATGTAGGTCATTTGTCACTAAATGATCAGTCCACGTGTCACACCATAATTAGCCCAAAAATCATGATTTTTTCACGAAATTCACTAAAAATTCTAAAATATCCTAAATAATACCAAAATTGCCAAAACACATTTTAATCATATTTAACAACTCAATTGTACCCGGAAATGTCAAAGAATGCATGTACAATCATATGAATGTGCAAAAATGTGCACGTCACAATTAATTCATGCATGATGTGCATTTTCCTATTTTCTCAGAAATTCTCATAATTCATAATTTTAGCTCTCACATGGGTAACAGGATGTTACAGGAGTGATTGGGTGTTTATAAAATTTAATATTTTTTAAGCAAAATACTCAATTAGTAACAATCAAAGTAAATAAGCATGAAAAAATTTCTTAAGATAATTTAATAAACAATTTATCTATAATTTAAACAGGATTGGAAGAGAGAATGCAAACCAATTTATAGTAGTTTTGCTCTTGCTTATGTCCACTTTTAAGAAACTTCTTAGAATTCCACTATAATTCTTCTTTTAAGGCAAAGAATAATCTTTGTACAATATTTTCCTGTAAAGAGAAACCGTTCTTACAATCTTATTCTAAGGTGAAGAGGAAACTTAATCTTACTTAAATCATCCCCAAGTACAATAATATCTTTCCTAAACTAAATATCATAATTTGAAAGCTCCTTACTTTTGCACTTGATAACTTCAAAATGGTTCACTCACACAAATACGAGACAATGATACTTAAATGATTTAAAAAGAAAACTTAAATGTCAAAGCCTTCCCAAGAGTTCGCCAAGCTAACCTTTCCTTCAGAATGAGATGAGGGATTGAAGAATAAGCCGACGAATCATAGGCAGTGACTTGGTTAAGGGAACCCACCGAAGCCGTAGTGAAAACGAGTCTTTATAGGGCAATTGTCACTATTTATGGACCCGAACTTAGGTGATCTTCGACCAAAATATTCACTGAAGAAGTGGAAGCCCTTTTAAAAGAAAGTATATAGGAACAGATGGAACATTTTCCACTTCAAGAGAAAGTAGAAAGAAATTCATCCCTCTTAATCTGGATTAGTGTATATGACACCTAAAACCTCCTTGATAACGACCATTATAACGACTATGTATGGAGTACTGATTAACCATTATGTTGCATTAAAGGCATCAGATTCATTAACTTTTGGAACATTGGTCAATTAGTAGGTATATTAGTCCACCAATATGGCACATTGATTGACTAATACATCAACCAATGTTTCAACAAACTTACAATACATTAAATTTAACAACTTTATCCTATATTGGTTGACAACTAACCTATATAGATTGACCAACTATCCCAAAAACATGATTTTAACAACTTTAAATGCTTAAAACCAAATTGTTTAATCCAATTATGATATAAATTGTTGTACACCGCTTGAATCCGAAGTCCAACCCTTGACAAAATACCACAAATGTTGGACCTGCTTGCTTCCGAAATCTAACTCTTGCTCTGATACCATACATGTTGGGTCCCGTTTTTGGAATCCAACTCTTAACAAATACTATCATCCTTTTATCAATTCATTTTCTTCCTTACTCTTGCTCCGATAACACAAATGTTGGACTTAACCTCTTTAGTGAAATCATGAAACGTGATCTTCGTTACTGATTATTATTTTTTTCCAACACTCTTCGAAATCATGAAACATGTGCGTCTTACTCTATAGGGTTAATTCATTTTGGCTCTTACAAAGCATGAGCTTACTCCTTAAATAGGGCCCAACAATCGATCCAAAATCAAATTCATTTAACCCTCATAAGTCCTGAGCGGGTTTCCTTGTTAAGGTTACTTCAAAGTACCCTCATTAGCCATCATCGGTTCACATTGTTCACTTAGTATCTCATGCCACAAAGGCGAACCCACAAAATGAAATCACAAAAAATCACAATTGGCTTCTTCAAACATGTAGCTTTTAGTCTCTAGTTCATTTAGAAACAATAACCACCCCAATCGGAGCTCTATAACTCAAGATATGCTTCAAAATCCAAAATAAGTTCATAGCTCGATTAAGCTCTCCAACCCGACCACTCACTTCCAATTCATCAAACTGGTGGGTTTTAACTCCAAATGCTATAAACTTTCATGGAGAGGTATAAAAACATGTTAGGATTCTAACGCCTCAAGAATCACCTTAATAGAAGGTCAGACGAAGGAGTTATGACCCAACGAACCCAACATGTTCATATCCTGATTCCTATTGAACATACTTTGGTGCAAACGCCATAACTCTCATTATAGATGTCAGATTGACTTCGTTTTTGGATGGTTAAAAAGTAGACATCTAGAAATAAAACTTTCATGAATACTAAAAATTAAAATTTTGTCATTTTCTGGGTCCAAACACACGGACCGTGTGAAATCACACGGTCTGCTCATGTGACCTACGGGTGAAAAATGGGGCTAAGCACTAGATTCACACGGCCCGTGTGAATTTGACATGGCCCATGTGATTTTTACATGGCCCGTGTGAATTGACACGGTCAGGCCGTGTAACCTTCAGGTGAAAATTGTTAAGTCAAAAATGACTTTACGTTTGAATAATAATTTTGATGATAAACAAAGATACAGGAAATAAAAAGCAGCTATAATAATCCTTTACAAAAAAGTCAGACAGAAGCAAACGTCAGATAGAAGTAAAAATCAGACGGAGCAAAAGTCAGACGGAAGCAAACGTCAGATAGAAACAAAAGTCAGACGGAGCAAAAGTCAGACGGACGCATTACAGAAGCGAAAGTCAGACGGAAGCGTTACTGAAGCGAAAATCAGACAGAAGCGTAAAAACAGACGATACTAAAAGCAGACGAAGGAAGTCAGAAGTATCAGTCTGAGGAAGTTATAAAGCGCAACTGCCTAACCGTTTCTTTAAAGATTCAAGAAGCA
>JAOTAZ010000218.1:15518244-15531603 GCA_025629785.1 Erythroxylum oxycarpum
GGAATCAACGTCGTTGACAGCATCATTATCATCAACAATGGACTTGCCGTTTCCAAGGAGTAACAGCTACTTGTCTACGAAAATACTTAGAACTTTGATCAGTTGTGGTGCTTATGCGGATGCTTCTGGTTGCCGTTAATAAATCATTGTAAGGATATTAGAGTAAAAGTAAAACAGTTGTTTTCTAAACGCTGCTCGTTAGCAGCTTATGTAAAATTAGCTGGTTAGGTTGAATCAGCCAACCCAACCAGCCAACCACCAAACAAGATTAATAGCTTTTTGATAAAGTCAATCAGCTAATTGTGGTCAATCAGCTAAAAAATAGCTGATCAGCTAACAACCAAACACACCCTTAGTCATCATCGTTTTAATTGATACGGATACAATATTTGTGTTCATTGCAATTGTATTACTTTCGTTATGAGATTGTTTCATTTTAAAAGAAAAAGAAAAAATAAAGGTGTTTAAAACTAAGGAGTGACGGCAAAAGGAAAGGCCTAAATGTAACAAAATGTGGATAAAAGATCACATTGTGTTATGTAAAATAAGCTTCAAAGGCTGCACAAGTCAAGACTGCTAACTACAGCAATACAGATCCGTAGCAACACAAAACTAGGTCAGTACTGAATATTTAGTACACGGCTTCATGGGCAGGGCAAAGGATTGCCCTCCGCGTAAGGCGCTATTCTTTAGGTAGCATCAAAATAAAACAAGGTTAGCCTTAGTGAAGTAAAAGTAAGGCAAAGCTTGACGACTTCTGTCTTATGAGGCACATGTCCTAAATGAACTAGTTGCCAACAGCTCCCAAATTTGTACGCACCACTTACTCCTCTTTATGCTGACAATTGTCTGCTTCAACGAGGTCATGAAGCAATATCTAAGCGCTTCTAAACTTTATTCACTCTCCCTTTCATCTTCAAACAAGTCTTCAGCGGGATCATACACAATCATGTCAGGGAAAAGCTCCAAGAACTCATCTTTCACCTTCATCCGTAATTCAGGGTATTGAAGCAGACCTTTCAAAATCACTCGAAATGGCAAAGATAACGGTGGATCAGGAGATTGTCTCATTTCCTTATAGATGTCCATTGCTTCTACAGGTAATCTGCTGTCTAAAAAAGCCCTCACAATATCCCCAAAGGTGTGTTGATCAAACAAAACTTCTTCCCTCTTCAAATCTTGCCAAACCCTCTTGGTTTCGTCAACCTTTCTGTTCCTAGCAAGCATCATAAGCATGTCTCTATAGAAGAACATGTCAGGTCGATACCATATCTCTTTACGTACAATTTCATACAACTGTAGAATACACCAATGTTAGATGGAGTAAACATCAATCCACCAATATTAGATGGAGTAAATATCAATCCTTAAAGGAACTGATTAAAAGAAGCATATCAGTTTTTCTCCTGTACTTCATCTGGATCCATGTATTACATAAGTATAAACCCTCCACCCCTTAAAAGGGCATCTTTTTAAGATGCTGAAGTTTCACTTACAAAATTCCATTAACAGCTGAAAAAACTTTGGAACATTTTTAGACTTCTTAATGAAAGAAATTAGCTTTAGGTTGCTTTCCGATTCCATTCTATTCAGTGACCAGGACATTAAAAAACAAGCTTATGCCACACTTCTTAAGTTGCATGCTTTTCGAAAAATTTAAACTCTCTCTCCAGAGTCAGATCAGATGAAACAGAATCCAACTTTCATGAACGTCAATCAGAATCCAGAGTTTCAAAATGATGCTCAAATTTGATGCTGCTTGAAATTTCAAATTGAAGTTCTTGTAAGACCACAATACACTACGAAAATTGACCAAGAAAATAATCTTATGTTCTTCAACATGGCCCCGTCAACAACACCACTCTCGGAAATGCTCATGTTTGGTGGTGGAAAGATACAAAACCTACTTATTGTAAATTTTATGCCGGCAACACAAAGAAAGGAAAGACAGCCAATAAGTTCATTTGCTTTCTTGAATTCCAGACGACTTCCTACTCAGGGTTGGAGTAACTAATTTCCTTGAAAACATGTCAACCTATAGGTTTATCCAAATGAGAACTATTTGTAGTAATCAAAAGTAACTTATTAGCATGAAAGCATACAATGATGCAGTTGTTCTTGAATCGAAAGGAACAGACTGTGCAAAAGACAGGGTAGACACCGGAATTTTATTGCCTAAGAAAACAAATGACTCACATGTCGAATCCAATATAGAAAATCGGCCAAATGAAATGGCTTCCATTAACTATGCTTAAAAGCAATTAGATGAATCCTTTGAACCCATTTGATAGTTACTCTATTTGTGAATGAAAGGGATACAAGCATCGTTGCAATGGAGCCAAATAACCATTTTAAATTCTCTAAAAAATCGTCTCTTATCGAGTTTTCATTATTTAAAAATCTTTAAAATATATCCGTTTTCCCTTTCAGTTTCTATCACAAAAGAATTGAAAACGAACCTTCATACAGAGAAAAACCTGGTCTTGCCTCTGGAACTCGAAGAGAACAGCCACAAGATCAGACTTCAACAAGCGAGAGACGTGGGACTTAACGAACCGGTCCAACCGGAGCGGGTCAGATTGGAGCCTCCTCAACTCTTTGGCCGCAAGCAGCCCTTCCTTGCTCATTTCTTTTTTCCGTCTCCAAATGGACAAACTGGGCCCCGACGCCAAACCATAAACTTCTCGAACACAACCAAACTTCTGAGTGTCCGAAATTGCTCCATCCCAGAGACCAATTTGTGGGATAGTTGGGGAATACAAGGTTTTCCGAACAAGAAGAGTTCGAGCGAAGCGCGCCATAGCAAAACCTTGGACAAAACTAGCAAACACTTGCCATCGGATTTATATATAGTTCTCGTCTGCTATATACGACGACGACGGTGTCTTTATACTCATATTCTATGCAAGGCCCTCTACAAAACTTATACCAAAGTTGTGCATATTCTGTTACGACAATTTATCTCGGGTGCCTTTAAGCAAGACTCAACCTTTTCTATTTAATCATTGACTAATAAAGTCTTCTCAGGTGTCTCACAACCTTTGAAATATTTTAATCACACTTTTGTAAAAATACTACGAAATATTTAAATTATTAAAGGTAACTATAAACACATAATAGTTAGAGTAAAAATCAATCTTTATTACTTTCTTAAAAGTATACAAAATAGTATTCTCTCTCAATGTGTTCTCTTCCTCCAATCTTTCTTCTATAAGAGCAAGATTCAAATAAACTATTTATTTACACATTTAACCTTACAATTCAAAATTTCAATTAAACTGAACTAACTGTCAGTTTTTGTAAAAAAGGCTGAATGCCTTCTCCCAGAGGAGAATTTCCATTAAATAAGTGTTCATGAACAATCTATTTCGGGCAACAAACTATACATGCTAATATACTAATTACAGAATATCTACTTATGTTAAGAATATATACAGCTAATATATTAATTACTAACGGTAATATCTTCCACTGATACTAACTAGATCACTTATACCCTTATTAGATTACATTAACTAATTGGATGACACCTTATCTATATAGGTCTTTGTCTGATAGGATTTAGGTACATTACAACTAACAAGATAAGATATTACATTAACTAAAAATGATACATTAATATCTATTAAGAACTATATTATCTTCAAATGATCCTACCATATAGTCTTTATCTTTTAGAACTAATTTATATCTAATGTGATCTTATCCTACATCATCCAAGATCTCCCCTTAATCTCTATCTATTGATGATGAGCCATCTAATCTCAAAGCCTTTCATAACACACTAGTTTAGTCCAATGCTTACTCATATCAGGTCCATTAGTCATGTTCCGTCTATTTGAGCATGTATTAAGTCTTTAGATTTCTCACATATTTTCCTCAAGTGTGTGATCTAACTAACCCTCAACTCAAGGTCCATCTCAATTTATCTTTTGGTCTCACATCCAACTCTTACACCTCGTCGAAGATTTCTATCAATGTGCACTAATACATGTTAAATCATCGACAATGCCTCTTTTTCTTGTCTACTTGCAAGTCTTTACCTTGTTTCTTCATTCCAAATGCCAAACATTGGTCAAGACTCCCCAATACTTACACAATGTTGCAATTAGGGCTTAAGAGTCGAACAAATAACTCTAACTCGAAAAACACGATGGCCTCGTCGAAATAATCTATAGGCAGTCCTCTGAATGTGGTCCCCTCAAAGACTCATTGGTTATTGGAGCATCTCTAAAGTAGCATATTCCCTCTCTATTGATTTTATCTTTGCTTTTGTTAAAACGCTCCTCATAAGACTCATTGTGTTAAACAAAGTATAATTATAAAGGTAGACTTCTTTTGTTGAGTCATCATCTCCTTCTCTTTGACCCTTCATAACCATGAAATTCATTTGCTCCTTTCCCACCTTCCGCTTTAGGCATTCACAAACAAAGTGCGCCCCTTCACAAATGAAACAAGTAATATCCTATTTTGTTTTTTTTTTCTTGAACTTGCATTGAAAAGATTCACATACCTTCACGTTGCCTTTCTCCTAGCCATTCCATGTCTTGCTATTCTTCTTACCTTTATTGCTAGTTTTAATTGGTGGTGGCATTTGGAGATCCACCAAGGCATTCGTAGTTACTATCGTACTTAAGGGGTCTTTCACGTTTTGCCTCCGAAGCTACATTTGTTCCCAACCTTGCAAGCTGTTTATAAAATTGAATAACTTGTCTTCCTTAGACATGTTCCGCACGTCTAACATCAAATATGTGAATTTTCTCAATACTCCCGCCAAGAGTCATTTTGCTTTAAATGCTTCAAAGCTTCTCTATCAAGCCATGAAGTATTGTTAGGAAGGAACTAGTTCGTTAGCTCCTTCTTAACTTTTTCCCGATTGTTAGTGGGAAGTCTACCCATACTGCCGTTATTGGAGGCTTTTGTTCTCCACCACAACTTAGCGTCATCCACCATATATATATCTCTAGAACATAATAAACCTACCCTTTAGAAACATAATCAAATATCAATTGTAACGTAATCAATAAATAAAAAATGAAAATTTTAAAGAATATTATTCAATTTGAACTTTAGTTTACCTTTATCATTTAAATTAGACCATCATCTTACTTTATTGGTTAGATAGTAGAAAAGAGGAAATTACTAATGATTATAGTCCCTTTGGGATCGATACTCAATACTCTCGATTGCTATACTATAGTTTAGTAGGTACATTTGCCTTTGAGATTTATAGGATAGGGATCTTATGCATAAAGATTTTAGAGTCATTAACAAGGACTAAGATATTATGAAAATTTGATTTCCATTAATCTAGCTATCATTTTTCTTTCTTATTTTTCTTTCCTTTTTTATATTTTATTTATTTATTTATTTATCCTTAAAACTCTCTTCCTTGATTTTGTTTTTGGGGCCTGCTTTCATGATTTGGACTCAATATCATAGTCATTAAACATAATAGAAGGATGGGGAGGACAATATTCTTAGGGGAATTATAGTATGTTATCATTTTTGGCAACTTTTGAAGCTCGAAACTAAAGGTATGGTGATATACATTTGGAAGCTCAATCGACATCCATGGCATATTGTGACATTTATGAGGGTGATCACCCTAATTATAAATATCAAGCACCATACTATATATGACATCCAATTTGCATGGGGAACTGGCCTCAAAATACCTCATACGATAATACTTATAATCCAAAGTGGAGCGATTATTATAACTTTCACATCGAATGTTCACTCTTAGTTTGGATTTGTACAAAAACAATAGTAAGAAGAGTATTAACATCTTAAGGATGCCTTTATGAAATTCATCGCTTCAACTGAGGCTGCCCTATATAAAGTTAAATAGCCAGGTGCTTTATTCAGGGACATCAAACCAAATTTAAGGGAACATGTGAAAACCATAAAATTTTAGAGTGGAGAGGAACTAGAGGTTAGAGAAAAGGAGGAAGTCGTTGTTTAAAAATAGAAGGAAGAAGAGAAAGCGAAAGATGAAGAGGAGGATCCAAATAGGGATGCTATTAAGGAAATATCGATAGCCATAATAAGTATAAAGGGCTCCTACATCCCAAAAAGTAAACTATCAAAGTCAATCGAGCATCTACGAGGTTTTATTATTCCTTTTTATATTGACAGTTTGTTACTAAAAAGAGAATTAGTGGATTTATTTGGTTCTATTAATTTCATACCTTATTTCCTTATTATCTTGTAGCATATGACTTATTTGCAAGCTAGTGAACCCTTATGTAGGAAAGTGGATTGAAATAAACCACTAATTATAGATCCAGGCTGAAGAAAGACTTGCTGAGAAGTCTAGCTAAAAGATCCATAAAGAAGCATTGCTTGGGAGGAAACTAAGAAATATGATAGTTATGGATAAATTGATTCTTTTATTTTTTTATTACTTTAGAGTTTAATTTTATAATTTTATTGATTTTTGGCTTATTTTATGAGCATCCTCACTGATTTTTCCTATTTGATGTGTTGACGGTGTGTTTTATTTAATTAGCTTTAATTTGAGCAAGAATTTTAAAGTTTTTAAGAAATTTGATGTTTACATAGTCCTGGACATGCTCGTATCCACCCCTTTATGTTATTTTATATCAAACACAGGCCTTCTAATTTACACGATCTCTAGACATGCCTATGTTAGTACCTATAAATTTCAAAGTTTTTAACATGAGCTTAGTGACTTACACGGCCGTTTTGTTAGAGAAGTGCTCTAAAGGCAATCACCTTTAGCATTTATTATACAAATTATTTTATGATTAATAAAGTGATTTTTCATTATTTCGATGTTAATAAATTTATGGATTTGATGTTGATCTTAAATTGATTTAATGAAGTCCATGACACAAAAACATAGCATGGAGGAAATCATAATGAGATCATGATAATGAGATTCCTATCAAGTGTAATTATGTTAGTATCTAAACTTTCCCTATTCATAGGATTAATAAGATGGGATATCATTAATCTGAATAGACTAGCACATGTTATACTCCTTGATTAGATCAAACAGTAGATCTCATAAGCTGTAGACATGAGTTGTTTAGAGTTAACATGTGGATGCTTACTAAGGGTAGTAAGTATATTGGATTGACCTATTATGAGACAATCATATGGATACTCTATTCTAGTGTCAATGATAGTCTCATTATAGCAATGGTGTAAGTATCCTTTAACTTAAGGTGCTCAAGGATATCTCGGATACTGATCCTATGCTTTGACTCTATTCATCGGTGCCTTTTAGGGGTTACTCGTAGGGTGGTAATTGGGTACAACTTGAGGTATTCAGAGGTAATTAAGTAGAAAATAAAGGATTCACCACTTTTGAAAGGAGGAGATGATACCCAAACAACTTCTTTTCGGGGTCTTTACTCAAGAGTCTCTGTCCAGAGCAGATATATGTCATAAAGAGAGTCTTTAATGATACATAGAGTAATGAGATCCTCAGAACAAGATCTAATAACACTTAAACTAGATGTGACGTAGTCAGTCTAGTGGGAGTTGACACTTTGACCATACTCTGAACTAAATAGGGTATAGATGGTGAAATGGAGAATTGCATGGTAACATTGCGTATGAAAGGGTTCGTAGTCAAACTATTGATTTTTTGGTCAATTAGGGGTCATCATCTGTTGCTAGATACCACTCTTAACTTAATTGAATTAAGCGTTAATTTAAGTGTCCAACATAATTGGGGACCTAATGGGTCACACATATAGGATATCCGAAGGATGAGTAAAATGGTCTTCAATGATGATTCAAGATATGAGAGAGTGTTTCGAGATTGCATCGCGATGTGAACGTGGTAGAAAAAGTTTCATAGAATGGATTAGAAACAAGTGTTGTTGGCTTCCATTAATGAATGCTATTTATGGTCATTAACTTCCTATAACTTCCATTAATGCATTTTATTCATGGTCATTAACTTCCTATAACATCCATTAATGCATGCTATTCGTGACTATTAACTTTCCATTAGTGATGGGGGTTATGAAAGGCCAAATGGTGTAGAGAATTGTGATGATTTTTGTGCATCTTGTATAAGACGCAAGAAATGAAAAAGAAAGGTTCGTTTCCTTACATACACACTTTTCTCTCTAACTCTCTCAAGAGTTCTTGTCTTTGCTAGCACAAAGAAAGAATCCTAGCCATCTTCTAGTGAGGTTTCATCCTTCTATCTTCATGTAAACTTTCATTAGAGACGGTCTGCGTTGATCGTTGTGGTTTACGACAACCCAACATAGAGAAGATTAAAGAATGAAGGAGATTGTTAGAAATGTATGTAAATATCTTACATTTCATATATTTGTTTTCTATATCTATATGCATGAGTAGATCTAGTCTTTGAGGTTTCATTTTATTTCCACTACGTAAATTTGATATATATTATGTATGAGATGCATGATCGGAACCTAATAGTGGTATTAGAGTCATCTTGTGCCTTGTTAGAAGTAGAATACATGACATGTGAAAATTGTTTGCATGGTTGTGACATCTTAGGGTTGTGTAATGTTTTATTCGAAATTAATTATAGAAAAATGGCTTGCACGATTTTCTTTCACCAATATGTTAATAAGATGTATGCAAATGATTCAAAGTGATTGAAATAATTTTAATATGATTTCACAACTTTACAAGAACGTGCATGAAATCTATCTTTCTACTAGGCATGTGATGTCTATTAGCTAAACCGATGAGCTTACACATGATTTTCGTGGAATTTGATTCTGTAAAAAATATGTGAACATATTTGGGATGTTTTTATGCCTCTATAAGTTTTGTAAAATTATTAAAAATGTTTTAATAATTTTATCAAACAATTTTCCAGATCTGGACAGTTTTCCAGAAAATGAAGGATCTGTTTTGTTTGATATTTTTGTATGTTTATATTTCGGTTCTAGAACCTTAAAAATATTTTTATTTCATAAAAATGTGTTAATTTGATTTTTTATGCATGCCTAAATGATTTTGCTCGAAATTGGATTTCCAAAAAAGTTTAGAAGTTATATTTGTCGTTTTTGTTGTCTTATCGGTGTTTCGGTGATCAGGATAATTTTTAGGTAATTCCTAAATTATTTTGATCATCATGAAATGACCTAGAGATGCTTGAAATGATGATTGATGTTTTGAAAATTTTGACAAATTATAGAAATTAATTTTGAATTAATTTTAGTATAGCAATAGAATTTTTAATAAGACTACAAAAATTGGCATGTATGACAAAATTGAAGTTGTTTAATTTTGGTCATCAAATAATTATTTTTTAGGTAAATTAATTATGAATTAATTTCTAGAATTAGGAATTCATGTTAATTATATTAATATTAATTCCAATCGAAATCACATACAATAGTAATTTTAGCCAAATTAGTAAAAGGAAGATAGTAAATCTAAGTGTTGGATTGGGCTTAGATCAAAGTGTTGGATTATGCTTTCATGTTAGGATTCATAAGATGTCATAACCAAAATGATATGTTTACATATATGTATTAGAGAATGCATGGTTAGGATAATGTGTAGGCTTGCATAATGGATGGTTGATATGTATTTAATTGTTGATATATTTAATCATTTACACCTAGCAATTAATGATACGAAAATGTTTAGGATACTCACTTTAATTTATATATGATTTTAGGTACAATTTGGAAGTAAAAAAATTAAAGTGAGTCGAAAGCACGACATATGGACTATTTTCTGAAGATCAATTTTTACTTATCTTCATGGAGCAAGAAAAAGAAAATTAAAAGACAAGAAAAATGGAACACAAAGAAGAAGAAAAATTTAAAAGCAAGCAGTTGGAAAAAGAGACAAAAACGAAGTGCAAGATGAAGAAAACATAATGCAGGAGGACAAGTAGGAGATGAAACGCAGCACAAAACAAAACGTCTGCATTTCACACAAACATGCTGCGTGAAGCAAACGACGTTTGCGTTAAACACAGACAGCTGCGTTAAACGCAATGCTCAATAGAACAGAAAAGGGAGAAGCATGAATAGGAACAAAAGACAAGAGGTGTGAACAGACTTTTCGGTTAATTAGGGTTCATGACGTTTTGTTGGATACCGCTCTTAACTTACTTAATTAAGTGTTAATTCAATTGATCGACATAATCAGGAACCTAATGGGTCACACACATAGGAGATCTGAAGGATAAGTAAAATTGTTTTGAGTGGTGATTCAAGATATGAGAGAGTGTTTTAGAACTGTATCGCGATGTGATCGTGGTAGAAAACGTTACATGGAATGGATTAAAAACAAGTGTTGTTGGCTTCCATTAATGCTTGCTATTTATGGTCATTAACTTCTCATAACTTCCATTAATGCAACATATTCATGACCATTAACTTCCTATAACCTCCATTAATGCATGCTATCCAAGTAATGTAGAAAATTGAGATGATTTTCGTGCATCTTGTGTAAGATATATAAAAAAGAGAAAAAAAAGTTCTTTTTCTCACACACTCACACTTTTTCTCTCTAATTCTCTCAAGAGTTCTTGTCTTTGCTAACACAAATAAAGAATTTCAGCCATCTCCTAGTGAGATTTCATCATTCTATCTTCGTGTGGACTTTTATTAGAGACGGTCCGCGTTGATCGTTGTAGTTTACAACAATCCAATACAAAGAAGATTAAAGAACGAAAGAGATCTTCAGAAAGGTATGTAAACATCTTACATTTCATGTTTTTGCTTTTCTATATTTATATGCATGAGTAAATCTAGTTTTTGAGGTTCCGATTTATTTCTGCTGCGTATATTTGATATATATTATGTATAAGATGCATAATCGGAACCTAACACTTTAAAAGCATAATTTTAATTATTAGATTAATTTAATTATTATATCATATTCAAATTTTGTTAGAATCATTAGATTTATTATTAATTAATTATACATTCGATTTTTGCAAGATTCTTAAGTCCGGGCCTGCATCTACTATAGGAGCCACTGGAGGTCATACAGGAGCTTATTCACCGCGATGTGTAAAGAGTGTCGTATCACCGGCATCTGCGCTAGTTTTGTTTTTCTATTTGCCTTGAAATAAAAAAGTATACATTAATAGACAATGATATTTTATTTTGATTTTTAGTTCAGCTAGATTCTGTTGAGGCTGGACGTTGCTATTCGGATCCATAACTCCGTGTGTTCTTGGCTGTTGAATACCTGCAAAATAAATAAAGGCACACCGGGGGTGATTGCTGGCAGGCCCCTTCGATGCTTAAATCAGTCTTTTGGTAAGGGTTGGGGTCGCTTAGAGCAGGAAGAACTAGGGTTTCAGTCTCGTACCTGAATCATGGCGGAATAGTACCTTATATAGGGGATACTGGCTAGGTTTAGGTATCTACGTAAGTCTTAGTATTTGCATGGGAGACTATCTCCTACTATTGGGCCGTCGATGTTTGGGCCTGAAATTGGGCCTCGTTTAGCCGACCCAACCATAAGCCCCCCTACTCCTCGACTTTGATCGAAGAGAAGGATCGAAGGAGTACATGTGGATAATGCGGCCCGTCGGTGTGCCCATTTGCTATCAGGTCGACTGATCGGGCTACTAAGACATAAGACCGGTCTTTTGGCGTGCGGTATGGTCGGGCGATAGCTCGGCTCGCGCTATGTGAGGGCGGTCTAGTCTTGATATTAGGTCTAATTATTACTTGGCGATACGTATCTGTTGAGCGCCGTTTGAAATTTGAAACGATACGTCCGTTTGACTGCCGCACAGCTGTCATGCGCTGTCACACTCTGTCATGCTCGTCCCTTCAACTGTCACGTCGTTTCTGGTTTTCAACGAACATAACTAACCCCCGCTCGGATTTTGCTACGTGCTTAACCTCAACTGGGATTTCACCACGTGTCCGTCCTCGATTGATATTCCCATTCAGTTGATGCTATAAATTCAAATCCGGTGGTCGTCTTTCTTCTTTTGCTCAGCGTATTTGTTTCCTGCCTTCTATTCTCTAGGTTTTCGTCTCTGCTACTCTTTGCAGCTACCAGAATATCTTTCACCACCGCCTTCACAACTACAAACCTCCACCACTAAATAGGTACGTCCATTTTTCCCCCTTCTCCCTTAGATTTTCTTTTTATAATCATGTCTTTGACTAGTTCTAGCGGGGAGGTTAGACCCGGGGAGGAAACCGCTGAAAAGGCCTTAGAGGTTGGGCCACTGGGGATAGCTGCGAAATGGGTGGAGGCATCAGAGGCTGGTGGGAATGAGGCGCCTGAAGCAGAAGGGACTGAGGAAGTTGGGGTGAGTGTCCGGAAGGACGGGCTGGTTGTCAAGTATCCACCGAGTGACCCATCGACAATGACCATGAGAGAGTTGAACCGATCAATCATTCAGCACAACATCCCCACGGCGTGGGGGCCCAGACTGGCCTCCGCGAATAAAGGAATTTACAATAGTCCGGGGGGTTACTTTGCTGTTTCGGACAGCTTCTTCACAATCGGTGGTACGAAACTCCCCTATGCCCCGGTAATTGACGAAGTGTGTCGTGCTTACCAATTGAGGCTGAGCCAGATTCCTCCGAACGGCTAGAGATTTATGAATGGCCTGGCCTTATTGTGCCATCAGTTCGATTGCACCCCGTCAGTCGGCATCCTGCGCCACTTCTTGAGAATGAACTAGAGCTCAAGTACCGAGGCCGGGATCCCTTCTCTCCAGTATAGAGATGCGCGCTACCGTCCCGCTGGGACGACCTTCAAGGTCCAATCCTGGAGGACGAAGTACTTCTTCGTGAGACCTCCGGGGTCTTCTTTCAAATCCAGGCCGTGGAGATACCCGTTGGCCGAGCAGTGGAACAACCTTTCGAGTGTGTTCCTTAGTGGGGAGGAGAAGGAGGTGGTTGGTCGAATACAGGCGCTCGGTCGGTATGACTTTAGCCGGCTCGTTATGGGGTATAAAGGGGGGGCCTAAACCGATTCATTCTTGGTTTACCCCCCGCCCCGGGTAAACGGGCTAGGAGAAGAAACTGTCCCTTCTGGTTGATCCTTCATAATTTCATTATTTTCCACATTTGTAGGTTGTAGTTTCATCTTCTAACCTGTTTCCATGTTTGTGCAGCCATGGTGAGAGCTAGCGCCTTTTCCGGGTCCTCCAGCGCTTCCAAGAGCCAACGACGGGCTACTAGGCCGTCCAGTAAGACCAAAGAGCCAAGCTAGGAGGGGGAACCTGTAGGAAAATCTCGGTGTGTGCATCACATACACACGGTGCGGAAAAACAAAAATTTTTGTTCCGGGACCTTCCCGAAAGCCAGGATCCATGTGTCTAGTCATAGGATTGACGAAACTGGACATCGTTAATCCGGATAGACTAGCACATGTCAAACTCCTTGATTTGATCAA
>JAOTAZ010000218.1:15532316-15548209 GCA_025629785.1 Erythroxylum oxycarpum
GACTGGTTCAAACCAATGGCTAATAAAACTTCTGATTTAATGTTCGGTCTGAGTTTTGAACCGATCAAACCAGTGACCAATAAAACTTTCAATTTAATGACTGATCTGAGTTTCAGAACACTGATCCTGACCCTATATTTCTCCCTCTCCCTCTTTGTTGATTCTTTGCACTACTATTTTCTCCCTTCTTTATGTTCACACTCTGTCCCCTAATTCAACGTTGCGTTTTGGCGTGAAATGTGACGGTGATTGTCTGGTTGAAACATGACATGTGAGAGTGTGCTCTTGGCCAATATAAGACATTAATAGAGCTACATGTAGTTTTTAACTTTAGTTTCTCGACTAATCATGATGTTTAAATGATGAACTCAATTTGAAAATTAAGATTTTATTAGTTGAAATTAGATTGATTAAGATTAAATTAGATTTAATCAACACATTAGATTTAAATAAGATTTCCTATATATAAATATAACTAAAAAATTAGCTTAAATTTAATTAACATAAGTGAGTCCTCTTATGAATAATAAAAAATAAAAAAGATATAGAGATGGAAATAAATATAATTATCAAATTTTTTATTTTAGGTTTAAAATAAATAATTTGTAAATGTCATTTCAGTAGTTATATTCTAGTGAAAATTTTAAAGTTAAAAACAAGTTCGGGCCTTCCAATGATCCCCTGACCCAAAACGAAAAGTGAGCTCATTTACAGCGCAACCAAACGGGCCACCGGGGACCAACTGTTTTCGCCAGAAAAACCGATGCAGGAGACAAGGTGTCCAACAAGGAGACTTTATTATGGTTTCAACTTTCTACCGAAAATGGACAAAAAGAACAGTAAAACACCTAACTGGTAACCTCCTAATCCGGTAAAACTTGGAAGTAAGGACTTTACAACCCACTCGCCGACTCTACTGTTTCTACTACGCGTGTAACGTAAGTGCTTAAATCACGCCGGAGAAGCTGGGGCGCGTGCAAATTGCGCGTGGTAGTGAAATACCAGGGGAAGTGAATAAAATTTTGGTTGTTTGTTGAAATGGAGGTAGGGCGCGTAACGGAACACTCTCCGAGGCCTGTCCTGAGATGATGTTGTGAATAAAATTTTGGTTGTTTGTTGAAATGGAGGTAGAGCGCGTAACGGAACACTCTCCAAGGCCTGTCCTGAGATGATGTTGGACTCCCCTGCTGGCAGGAGCCTGGTTTGAGCAATATTCGTAATTGACCAATCAGTGTTTGCCGAATCAGAGGGTTGATGGGATGATTTGCCACCGTGGACCTATTAAATAGATTAGGTACGCCAATGATTAAAGTTGATTAAGGAAACTCCGCAATTGAATGTCCGGAACATGAAAAGTGACTCCCTTCTTCGATAAGTCATGTTGAATAATTTTAGCTTCTAAATGAATAGTAAAAATAATCCGTCAATTATGAGTATATTTTCGAGGACATATTAAATTAATGGATTCAGAAAATTCAAATAATAGTAAATAATCGTAACGGTTAGTTAATATTTAGCGTTCCTGCCTGCGTCATTTGATAAAATTTAAAACATAGTTGGTTTGATTGAGGAACAATAAGAAACAAAATAATAGGGAATCTTTTATTTTGCAAAATTTCAGAACAGATTAACCAAACCAACAGGTGGTCATTAATTTCCAACTACTTGAAATTTTTAAAAAAAGTTCAGAGAACACGCGGCGGATTCTAATTGGACCAGACCAAGACTTTGACAGAAACTAACCGTAGAGGATGACTACACTCCTCTTACTGAGCGATGAAGTAGGTAAAAAGCAAGCAAACACTGTCTCTCTCACATTACAACATTACTACACAACCACTACTGTTGCCGTCTACCTAATCCAATACCTAAAAGCTACTCCTTGTGTTTGAAGAACTAGATCGAGAAAACAAGAACAAATTAATACAATACTATTTCTGTTATTATAATTTACACCTCTTTTTGTTTATTTTGCGTTTGTGAGGTTGGTGCTTGCTTGAGAGACCCTAGGGGGAGATTGAAGTATCCGCTACCTATTATACAACTTTTCCTTTCAGATCGTAATTCCGATTCTCTGACATGCGAAGTTGACTCACCGATCCGTTGCTCAATTGCCCATGCGGAATGCGAGTTCACTCAATGGAGATGTCTGCAGATTCATTTGGTTGAAATGTTCAGCATTTTGGAGTGTTTGGTACTAGCAGACTGGGGTTTCAATGTCGGCTTCTTTAGCGGCTTTCGAGCGCCCAAGAGGCGGGGCTTCCAACACGGTATCTATGTGTTTTGTTTGGTTGCTTTTCTCTTTGTTGATTGATTTGAGTGGAAATGTTGAATCGAGGTAGTTTAAGATCATGGACCAGTTAGCTGAGAGGAGTTTTCATTTTCGGTTAAGTGCTTTATGAGAACTTTACAGTCTAGAAGTTCAATTTGTTATGGGTTTTCAAGAAACCTCCTTCTATGCAGAACACATGTTTATTTCTTTATTAACTGAGCTCGAAATGCTTTAATTTCTTCCTTTTATCTTTGGATTCTGAGAAAAATGAAGAGGATGAGGAAAATTGTAATTAAATTCTCAACTTAATGTGGAGTTCAATTTAATTTTCAGATGGAGAAAACGTATGAATAGCTTCTCGTGGTTATTATGTTTTGGTATTTATCCTGAACGGAGTAAACATGTCTAGGATAGGAATTAGGAAGGAAGAAAAATTAACATTAGCCCTACAAGGGAGAATGTTGCATCAATTGTTACGTATGAATTCTCTGTTCAGGAATTGGCGTTTGACGACATATATAATTTTTATGCGTGTTATGTGCTATCTGTTATTTAATTTTGGCTCCTCTTCTGTATTCTCTTTTTCTCTGTCTCCTTTTTCCTGACTCTTTGACATTTGTCCAATATGTAGTCAGACCTGCAAGACTCAATGATAGCTAACAACATTTCACATGTCAACTGCACATCACAATTTCTCATGCTATTTACTGTGAAATTGATAGAACTCTTGTTTTTTAGCACTAGAGTAAGTCTGCATTATTGAATGAAGGAGTGCTGTTTTGCTATTATAGTGTTGATTATAAGAAACACCCCCACAGCTGAATGCTCCTCAGAAAGAACAATCCTCTTTCTGCCTACAATTTCTCCCCCCTCCTCCTCACCAACCTCTCAGCCTCAAAACCACCTAGTCCGAAACATTCTGTTTTGCCAACTCAGCCACTAACTAACTCCCCTCTACACCTTCTTTCTTTCTCCTCGAGTATACTCTCCATATCCTAGGCTTATTCCCTTTTTTGTTATTCTTCCCCTTTCCTAAAGTATCCTCACCCATATCAGTCCTAACAGAAATCTTTGCTACAGAATGTATTTTCATGTTCATTTTTTTTACAATTTGGCAAATGCTGGCATTTTAGTATCTAATATGAGAATGCATGGCAGGTTTTCAAGAGTGGCCCACTTTTTATATCCTCCAAAGGTTGGTAAATGTTCCCCTTGTGGTTTTGATTTTACTTTATTTCAGTTTCTGATTCATAAATGCTTTTTTTTTTTTTGGTATATTGGATATTGAGAAGATATACAAACATTCATCACCCTTTGAACCTACCAAGATTAGTAATTGATTTCTGGTGTCATACATAACTTTTTTTTTGTAGGTTGATTTGATGCAATGCCTTGTTTAATCAATTTCCACAATGATTCAGAATTAGAGTAGTAGTGGTTTTGACTACTACGTCAATTTCTATTGTCTGGATGTTTTGGACATTAGCTGATTCTATTTCAGCCATGTTTTGTTTACAACCATTATAAGATATAAGAAGAAAAGAGGAGAACTGAACACTGTTAGAATCCGTTTCAATTCTTGGATGATTCCTTTGATGCTTCATCTAAGTCAAACCTCTCCCCATTTTACGAGTCCCAAATTAAAATTTACCTGTAATTTTGCAGGAATAGGTTGGAAATCATGGAAGAAGCGGTGGTTTATACTTACACGCACATCCTTGGTGTTCTTCAAAAATGATCCTGTTAGTATCATTCATGTTTCTTGTTTCTGTTCTTATAAGACTTATCAGGGGAAGACCCATTGGTTTTGAGGATTCCAGTTTTACTTCTCAATGTTTAAAGTTGTTGGCTGATTATGTTGCTATCGAGTGTTGTATTATAGATGTTTAGATCATTGGATTTCGTTAATTTAGTGGTAAGGTGACTCTTCAAGCCTTATCAAAGAAGAGCTCTGTGTAACTGTTGTCTCAGTCTCTCTTGTATGTGTACACCTGTGCACACATGCGCAAGCTCATAAGGAAAGTAGCATCCAAAATATGCCATTCTATGTGAGCATACTTGCCTTCCAATATTATTTAGACAGTTCTTTTCCTGTTAACTGCCCTTATTTAGATGAAAATGGATGGGCAAGATAGAAGGACCCCATCATGCTTTCAAGTTTATCATCTCACTGAGTCAAACTAAAATCTCTTGCCTTTGTTTGATCTATTTTTAGCACATGCTTGTATGGAAAGTTTGTCATCTCACTGAGTCAAACTAAAATCTCTTGCCTTTGTTTGACCGATTGTTGGCACATGCTTATATAGAAGCTTTTGACAATATTGAAAATATTGCACTACTATATTTCATCATTTGTATTTGACTCTTATGCAGAGTGCCCTACCACAGCGAGGTGGTGAAGTAAACCTTACTTTGGGTGGCATTGACTTGAACAACTCTGGAAGGTATTCATGGTCACTTTGATACTTGATCTGATTTCTTGAAAATATGGTCTGAGTATTGCGCTGCTGTTGTCATGATTGTGGGTTTCTTTTGTATTGTTGTTGTCATGGTTGCTTCTGGTGCAATATTCTTCTGATCGTTAATGCCTCTTGCAGTGTTGTTGTTAGAGAGGATAAAAAGCTGCTAACTGTTTTGTTTCCTGATGGACGTGATGGGCGAGCATTCACACTCAAGGTGTGTTATTTGCTCTAAAAGTTGACCTGTTTCTTCTTTTCTCTGCCAATTTTTGCTCATGGGACTAACCAATGCATGTTTGGGGAGTTGGGCATTGAATGTAAATCTCATAGATGATATTGGATTATCTCTATTGGCTACAATTTTCATTTTAAAATTTCCTTTTTATAGCAAGATTTTGAGGCATAAACATTTTGCAATTTTTCTTTCAACTTCATGTACTTGAATGTCAGTATGTAAAACTTTGGTTTGTTTTCTTTTTGTAAACATCAGGCTGAGACCTTAGAGGATTTGTATGAGTGGAAGATTGCCCTTGAGCAGGCCCTCGCGCAAGCACCAAGTGCTGCTCTTGTGATGGGACATAATGGAATTTTTCGAAGCGACACAAATGATGCTATTGAAGGGTCTTTCTATCAATGTTTGTTCATCTCATCCATACACCTGCCATCACTCTTTCTCTTATCTAAGGAAATATTCTCATTAGGTTACGTTCCACTAGGTTTTAATACTTATTGACTAGGTTATTCAAAATTATCAGGGAGGGATAAGCGCCCTGTTAAGTCATTGGTTGTTGGTAGACCAATTTTGCTGGCCCTTGAAGATATTGACGGAGGGCCGTCATTTCTTGAGAAGGCTCTTAAATTTCTTGAGAAGTATGGTGAGTGAGGATTCCTAATGACATTTTGGCATTTAATTTTATGTACCTGCCCAACAATGCAAATGTAATAAAGCAAACAAGGAAAATATCTGTTTTCCTAAAGATGGGCTGTATGGTGTCAAATGTTTGCAATAGGAATCAATGTTGAAGGAATATTACGACAATCAGCTGATGTTGAGGAGGTTGATCGCAGAGTTCAAGAATATGAGCAAGGTACACTTTCAAGTTAAGTTAATGACTTGAATGCTATTGATGTATTAATGCAACTTCCTAAGGGAGAGAGACACTGTGGAGAGAAAATAATGTCAACATAGTAAAACATAAGATTGTTGACTTATCACTAGATTCTGCAAGGGTGGCATTACAGATTATAGTTTCAGTCTATTGGAAGGGGTTTATTGTTCAACTTGAATGGATCTTTATTGTGATCTTTAGTGTGAACCCTTGTGAATTCCTGACTTTCCAAGACTTCCGAGAGGGAAGCTAGTACTTATTTTTCTCTCTCAATTATAGGGAAGTCTGAATTTGAGCCAGATGAGGATGCTCATGTTATTGGTGACTGTGTTAAGGTAATTTCTGACATTACATGGTGGATGTCCGTCAGTAGACTTCTGATCTAGCTTACTGCCCTTTGATCTGCAGCATGTTTTGAGGGAGTTGCCCTCCTCTCCAGTTCCAGCATCTTGCTGCACTGCTTTGCTAGAGGCTTATAGTAAGATCCATTTTGTATCTGAGTGTTTGTTCTATCTGAAATTGCTATTTGTATTCATTTCGCTGAATTTAGGAGGAATAATACTGAATCAAATGTTAGTGTTGTTGCTTCATTATGAATGTGGAACACTATTTAGATTGCATAACTTCATCAATGCTTTTGGTTAGGACTTAACTTTCTCGTCAAATTGTTGAAAAGCTAATATCTCTCTTGCATGAATGTGCTGGTTTCTAGTCCTTGCATTGAAAAGAAAAGTTAACAGTCTTTTTTATCTTGTTAGCTTTTATTTTCATGTAGCACTGAGGTAGCTTTACATTCATTTTGAAATTTTTAGATGCTTAATGCACAGATAGCATGCCTGCTTATAATGTTTTGATGCTGAGTTGCTTCTGGGTGCTTGAGACTTATCCTCACCAGCTTCAAGTTACCAATTCCTCGCAGCGACTGTCATTGTGTCACTATTAATCATATACAAAACTGCATTATAGTTTTTGGATCTCTGAATCTTAGGGCATGAATGGCTGAAACTATTTGAGAACTATTAATTCTGATATTGGAATAAACTTGTTTTGCTTATGCAAATCTAGGATTTTGGTACATATGGAAGTAATTCTTTTATTCTTTGTTTAATAAATGGATTATTACATCTTGTGAAGAGTTTCCTTATTTGTTTCTAATGTAATGAATTTTTTCCTGTGTGTTCTATCGGATAAGAAATTGACCGAAAGGATGCACGGGTTAATGCAATGCGCTCTGCAATTTTGGAGACATTTCCCGAACCAAACAGGCGGTTGTTGCAAAGGTGATTCTCTCCTTTAATAAATCTTCTCCGGTTGCACCTGCGGAATTGTTGAATTTGCTGTGGTCAGCTTTACTAGTCATACTGTGGATATGGACTTCAAAAATCATTTAACCTCATGACCTTTAACGCTTCAGTCCATGCATCTTTTTCTTTGGTTTCCTTTTTATCTCTTTTTCTTTTTCGATTTCAGTTTTCCTTCTTATCTGTCATGCTTGGGCTTGTTGCTTTTAGCAATTGATGAGTAAATGATTACCATTGACAGAGAAAGATACAGTGATCGATTATCCAATTTAAACGTTTCTTAACTTTTTAGATACTTGAGAGCTATTCTTCTATTAAAAAGTTTATGTGAGGGAGCAATGGAACATCACTGTGCAAAATTATTCAAATTCAGTATTAGCAACTGATACTGGGTTGAAGCTATCTAGCATATCAAATGTGCTTTGTTAACATGAACAACCAATTCTGCATTTGAACATCTGAATTCTCTTTGTCTAGGGTATAAGATTAAGCATTTTGAAAATTTGTCATGTGTATTTTGAACTTATATTCAAGAATGCTGCTCAAGGAAGCTTGAATATGAAAATTTTGCTTCTTTGTTGAACGCCATAATATTCATACTTTCTTGTTTTTCAAATTTTCTAAAAAGTTTTCTTAATGTGCTTGCACATGTAAACGTCTGCGTTAATCTAAATATTAATTTTCCATGGGTGCTTTGCAGAATATTGAAGATGATGCATATTATTTCCTCTCATTCTCATGAGAATAGAATGACTTCATCTGCTGTTGCTGCTTGTATGGCACCCTTGCTATTGCGCCCTTTATTAGCGGGTGAATGCGAATTGGAGGATGAGTTTGATATTAATGGAGATAATTCTGCTCAGCTTCTTGCTGCTGCAAATGCAGCTAATAATGCTCAAGCAATTGTTACTACACTTTTGGAGGAGTATGAGAATATTTTTGATGTAAGATATTTGCAATTTGATTGTGTTGTAATATTTGATATTCTTGGTGGTATGCAATTGTTGGTAGTATAAATCTGAAGTTTTGGCAGAGTTTGCCGTATCTTAAATTGTTTTGTTTATTGGTGTCAATTAGGTTTGATTTAGAGGAAAGATTCACATACTTAATAATACCATTGTTTGCTAAGTTCATTTACCATTGGAAATTTATGGAGCTAAGCTAGAAAGTAAAAGTCATGATAAAGCTAGCAAGCTGACATCAGTGCTCTTACTGTAGATTGTATGTTTGTCCTACCAGTCTGCTGTAAATCAGTAAACGTCAGTTTTATGTGGGAGAAATTCTAAAATAGATGGTAGATTCAAGTGTCTTGTCCAGCCTACCATTTTTTGGTAACAATGTCTCATATTATTTCAGGATGAAAATTTACAAAGATGTTCCATTTCAGCTGATTCTCGGATTGAAAATAGTGGGAGTGAAGATTCCTCTGATGATGAAAATACTGACATAAAAGACAATGGCTACCATGATGCAGAGAATGAAGTTGACCAAGATACAGATGAAGATCCTGAATGTGCAATCAGTGGAAAATTAAGTGAAAGTAGTGGTTATGGTGGCAGTGACCTTTATGATTATAAGGTTCTCTCTTACGCTTAATGATACTAATTGGAAATTTTGTTTTTGGGCACTTCATTGCTTGAAAACTATTTTTTGGAACTTTGAACCATGTCCTTTGATATTTTCATTACATTCCACTTAGGCCTAGAAAATACTGATTTCCTCACTTTCATTTTGCCATCCTCCAAATTTCCAAGTAAAAAAAAGATGTAGCAGGAACTTCTCTTTCCACGTCTTTTTTCTCGTCATTTTGAATATAAATAGTTTAGGATTTGAGTTTATCCTTCAAACTTACATTTTTTATTTCAATTATTTTCCTTTGCTTGTTTCCATTTTATTAGGAGTTTGAATTGTTGACTTAGGTCCATTTCCTTCTAAAGTCTAGTTAGAGTCCAAGTTCAATTAGGATTGAGTTGACAATGGTTTTTCATGGACTGGAAAATTAAGTTTTGTGGATGGAGAGAGATTTATAGAATTTAATTTCTATTTATGTAATACTTTCTTTCCTAAGAGTGATAATTAAATATTTCTTTAGTAATTGACAACCATCTACAATTTACACCCTATTTCTACTTTCAATTGTAAATAAACAGAAGGCAGAGGAGTAATAGTGCAGAGGGGTATTCTGGGCTATTAGCTTTTATATTCAATTAGTTAGTTAGTAGTACTCACAACTAATCATCAGGTTGTCAGCTAGCCGAATCTGTTAGTAGCTATAGATTCTCAGTATAAATAACACATAGGAAGGAAGAGAGAGAGGATATCGTGTAATGTCATATGTATGAGCCTTAGGCTAGAGGTACTGGACCTCGAAAACCAGTTTATCAATTGTATTCTGTTAAAGAATCAATACAAGAATACACTTTTTCCATACCTTGTCTCTGGAACCTATCATGATGTTGACGGAAGACCAAGTGAGACAGAGAAACCAATGGCTGAAGACTAGCAACAATTCCAACGTTAACAGGGGAGAGATAGAATCAAATGGATTTTAGACCAATTTTAGTTTTTTTTTTCTTTTGGAACCATGTGATGCTGGGAGATGGATGTTTATTGATAAATAAGAACAATTGCTTCAAACAAGAATCATGTGTTGTTGGCTGGAAGGTAGATCGTGGGACTTGTGAGGTTATGACAATTGTGAAGCCTATAAAGGAACCATGTGTTGTTCACTTATTCAAACAATGATTGAGGTCAGTATCCTGGATGCTTGTTATAGGTGCAGATATGGGCAGAAAGTGACTTGGGGCAGAATAAAAAATAGACAAGCTGAGAAAAGAAAAGAGGTGGTGATAAAGAGTTCTCCTGCCAAGAGTGGGAACTGCAGAGGAGAGGCTAGGTTTTATTTTTTTGGCTTGGATACTATGTAAATTGGGAGAAAGTGGTGATTAGGTTTAATCTTAATCACCATTATGTGTTACATACATATATAAATTATTTACATAACTACCCATATATGATTCTTGACACCAATTATTTCTTAACACTGTTCTCTAACCCCTCTGTCATTACTTCATGATTTTGGGTACAGCAGACACAACTGCTTATTGCTGTTGAAGCTCAAATCTCTCTCTTAATTTCTTCATGACCTTCTCGGACCATTTATGTACTTGGCCTAACTTCCACATTTCAACTGCAAAGTTTAAATTTTGTTGTAAAGGAGATTGATATAGCTCTTAAATGATAATGTGTCATCAATATTTTCTTAAGTTCGGCATTATTCAAAGAATTTCTCATGGTAATAATTTGATTGGTGTGTGTAAACCCCAAATGCAGGCTTTTGGTGGTGATGATTCAGATGCTGGCTCACCTAGAAATAATCATGCTTCTGCTGAGAGTTCAAGTTTACCCGTCGCTTCCCACCAAGCTAGAGATCCTAATATTCAACACATTGACCAACAAAAACAGAAGAAAGGAAATGAAAGTTTGATTAATGAGAATGTTTCTAGTATATTACCTGTTGGCGAATCTTACCGGTCAATGGGGGAAATTCTATCTTCAACCGATCCTGTTCTTACCTTGCCCACATCTGGACTAGAATCCTCTACTGAGAAGTCAGCTGGCAAAGTGTCATCCTCCATTTCCAATGGGAAGCGATCAACATTCTGGGGAAGAAGCAATGTAAGTCATCATGGATAATCGACACTATTAGTGGAGACTATTATTTCAGACATTACATGGAAAAATGTTTCAAGTTGGTAAAGTTCTTTTATGAATTTCCTGCTGAGAAAGTTCATTGATGTTATGCTCTTTCTTCTGAATGTAAAAAAGGTTTTTGAGCGGATTGTTAGCACAAGAAGCTTGAGAATGAAATTTGTCAAATACTTTGATGGAAAGGGTTGAAGAATGTCAGACCAATGTCTGAATGAGCAATATGGACCTATAAATAAGGCTTCCATTAGTTTTACTTTCCTTTTTCACTTGCATTTTTGGTTATTGATAGTCTGCTTCTTTGATTCAATCAGAATCATCAAGAAACATTTTTCTTTAAATATACACTATGGACTGATTCTCTTGATGTACCTTACCTTTAAGATCCAATCTTATATGAATATTTGAATGGAATTTTTGATAGAAGATTAAACCACAATAAGCGATAATTTTCTTCCATCTATATTGATTTGGCATTTCTTTATTTGACATGTAATGATAGTTACTGACCTTTATACAGGTTAGAAAGACCCCATCAATGGAATCAGTTGATTCTTCTGGAGAAGAAGAGTAAGTTCATAATGTTTTGAACTCATTGGCAGCATAAATATATGCCATTTGGTGTAACAAATTGTAAAATCATCATGGTCTTTGTCTCATACTGCATGCTAGCTTAAACTAAAGCATTCATCATCTTGCCATTTTGTGTAAAATCATCATGGTCTTTGTCTTATACTGCATGCTAGCTTAAACTAAACCATTCATCATCTCAGCAATATTCATCTTGCCATTTTGTGTAAGAAAATCTGGTTTTTACAAGTATGTCACTGATATACTTATTTAATACAGAGCATGATAGGGTGTACAGTGATAATATCATGTACTTTTCTGATTCTCATGCTACTTATCACCATCCCTTATCTTTTCGAGTAATGGATATCCTCCATCGAAACTTACAGATTGGAAAACATACCTGTTAGAGATTTAGTATAGTTATAGTGTAGATGCTATAAAGGAAGTTCACTATTTTGGAATAACATGGTTAACTTGTATTGTACTATTAGTAGATGCTACAGGGGAAGTACATTATTTTGGAATAACAGGGTTAACTTGTATTGTACTACTACTATAAGTGGAGGATTAACGCCTAATCGATAACAAGGCACTCTATTTTCTCTCTTACACCAGAGTTAGAGAAACACTAGGGAAAAAGAAACAAAAGGAGGACTACTTTATGATGTGGAAAATAACATGTGGTACTGTTCATTACATTGTTTATATTGCCACCAATGGTACTATTGATATCTTTCATTTTGATGCAAGGCAAATAGAAAAAATATCAATTATTATCTAAAACTCACGGAAGCTAGGAAATTTGGCTGTCATTAGGCTGCTGAAATATCAAGTTTCAGGTTTGGATTTCAGCTAGAAATGTTGGAATTTTGGATTTGGGTATAGCTGGATTTTAGGGTTTGATATGGCTGGAATTTAGGGTTTTGATTGCTGGAAATTTTATTAAATTGTTGGAATTTATTGAGCAACACAACTAATGAAGGGTAGAAAATTAGGAATAACTCTTAGGATCCAAGAATTACTCTTAGAAGAAAGCATTTCAAGTTGAAAGCTCAAATTTACATAAAAATTTTCAGGATGTTATTATTGAAGCGCTGAATACACATATTTCTAGAAAAGTTTTTAAAATCCTTATTCTAGTATGAAAGGGGTCCTAACAAATTTAAATCCTATTTTTGTAAAAATTTATAAGTTTAAGTCCTAAACAAATAAGTTAACATAACTACAACTAGGATAACATATCTAACTACTACGACTACTACTGCTGCTACTACTATTACTACTAGTACTACTTTCTATCTAATTCGGAATCTTAGCATAAACTAAATTTTAGCCCTTCTTGTCTTTTTGTCATCTTAATTCTCACTCTTCATTCCACCAAATAAAGCTTTTGGTTGACTAATTTTGTGCTTTTTTAAATTTCTTTTATAAACTCTAAGCTCTTTTGCATCACATTTCATCCCAAAGATTTTTCCTTTGTTCTTCTATTGACTATTATGTTTGTCCTTTGTTCTTCTATTGAATCTTATGTTTTGGGTAACTTTTAAAGGATTTTGTTTTATGGAGCGAAATTATCAACTTAAGAGTTCACTCACGAGTATTGAAGAACTCAACTGCCGGTTGCCATCTTCACTAGAACTAACTTTGCTAGTGGTGGTTCAACCAAGTCTTGAACAAATTCTTCCAAGGGTCAATAGTTGTATGATGTTTCTATTTGTGATGAATTGTATGTTGAATGTTCCAACTCTATATATATTGGAAAGAACTACAACCTGTAAAAAGTTCAGTCATTTCTACTCCAACTTGAGGAAGAGCATTAGAGATTTAGTGTAATTATATTATAGATCCTATATAGAAAGTATCCCAGTTTGGAGTATTATGGTTAAATAGTATTCCCCTACTAACATAACTAGAGGGCTTAAACCTAATTAATAACAAGTCACTCTGTTTTCTCTTTTGCAATATCATACAATAGGATTCCAAGCGAAATGTAAATTGATGGTTGTTTCAAATGAAAGATGCAGTTCTATTGCAATCAACAAGAAGCATAGCACTTTTATACCAGATGTACTTCGTCACATTGCTTTGAAAAGTCATAATTGCTTTGAACAATCTAGTTTAGTTGAATCAACTTATTTGATATTCTTGAAGCATCGTCTGTCATCTTCAATTAGTTTTTTATTTGATTGATATCTATATGACAAAATCATGTATAGGCTTGCTATTCAGAGGCTTGAGATCACAAAAAATGATTTGAAACATAGAATTGCAAAGGAGGTATGTGACCCTCATTGATTGTGCAGTTTGCATATTTAAGTTATATTGGCTTTCTGAGCTGATTGAGTTTTGTACCATCTTATAGGCAAGAGGAAATGCAATTTTGCAAGCTAGCTTAGAGCGTAGGAAGCAAGCTCTGCATGAACGCCGGTTGGCACTTGAGCAAGATGTATGTTTTTATTACTTGTTTGGTACTTCTTTAGTCTTCCTGTACCCAAGCAGTTTTTATTTGCAAGATGCATGTTTTTATTACAAATTTGTTTGTTATTATGTTAAATTTGCTAATCCTCTTATGGTAGACATTTTTAGATGTGATTGCAATTGACTAAGATTGGTTTGACTAGACAAATGATAAGCAATTGCTTTTTTAGCTTGACCAATAATAAAGGATTGAAACCACAAGGATTTGTTATGTTGTGATATACCCATTAGGATAAGGATTTTTTATGTTGTCGTATATCCATTAGGATTTGTTTATGTTTTATTTACTTTAAGCTTCCTAGTTAGGAAGGTTTTCTTGTCCAACAAGAAAAGAATTAAGCTAGCTTTAGAAAAAGGATTTTGTGAATCAGAGCTTATTTGCTCTATATCTCTTTTATTAGAGACTGCAATATATATATACATGAATAGGTTTACAGAATAGGATAGGAAAATCTGTACAGATATGGAAACATAATCCTAGGATACTATATATCTACAAGATACTGCTATCTAATCTAAAAGACCTGATTATGATCAGATCATAATATTATGATATATACATATCTTTGACCACACTTAGATGTGCCAATTACACTACGAAAGGGGGTAAGATCACGTACTAAATATTCTATTTCAGATTATTTGTAAGATCACGTACTAAATATCCTATTTCAGATTATTTGACTTACTCAAAGTTATCTTCAAAGTTTAAATCTTTCACTACTAAGCTTGACAGTGGAAGACTTCTAAGAAATTTACGTGATGCATTCCAAGAACCAAAGTGAAAGGAAGCTGTACTTGAAGAAATGAAAGCTTTACTTGATAATAAAACATGGGAGATTATGGATCTACCCAAAGGGAAAAAGGAGGTTGGTAGCAAGTGGGTGTTCACCATGAAGGATAGGGCAGATGAAGAGATTGAAAGGTATAAGGCTAGATTAGTGGCTCAAGGCTTTACAAAGACCTATGGAATAGATTATGAGGAGACATTTGCTCCAGTTGTGAAGTTGAACACAGTTAGAGTCCTTCTATCATTGGCTGCAAATTTAGATTAGGAACGTCATCAGCTTGACATTAAAAATGCCTTTCTAAATGGTACATTAGATGAGGAAATATATATGAGGATACCACTAGGTTTTGAAACCGAAGAAGGAAGGGTTAGAGTTTGCAAACTGAAAAAATCCTTATACGACCTCAAACAGTCTCCAAGAGCATGGTTTAAGAGGCTCAGTGACACTCTTTGCACGTTTGGATACAAACAGGGACAAGCTGATCACAAAATGTTTGTGAAGTGTGGAAAAAATGGAAAGAAATCCATCTTGCTTGTGTATGTGGACGATATTAGAATCATAGGGGATGACACTAGTGAGATCAATGATCTTAAACAAAAATTGAGGCTGGAATTTAGGATAAAAGACCTTGGAGCATTAAGACACTTTCTTGGAATGGAGATTGCTAGAAGTAAGGAAGGTATTTTCATATCTCAACAAAAATACATTCTTGATTTACTGGACGAAACAGGAAAGATGGGTTGCAAACCTACGGGAACTCCACTAGAGAGAAACTAGAAATTCAAGACAAATGAAGAAGATCCTCGTGTTGACAAAGGGAGATACCAATGATTAGTAGGAAAACTTATCTATTTGTCACTAACCAGACCAAATATTGCTTGTTGTGAGTATTGTTAGCCAATTTATGCACTCTCCAACTCAAAGACATTTAGAGGCAGTCAACCATATTCTGAAATATCTCAAAGGCAGTCCAAGTAGAGGATTTAATGTTTCAGAAAAATGAGAAAAGAAGCATAGAAGGGTTCACGGATGCAGATTGGGCTGGTTGTATTGAAGACCGTAGGTCAACATCTAGTTATTGTACTAAACTATGGGAGAATCTTGTCACATGGAGAAGCAAGAAGCAGTCCGTAGTAGCAAGAAGCAGTGCAGAAGCAGAGTTTAGGGCAATTGCACAAGGAATTTGTGAAGTTATTTGGTTA
>JAOTAZ010000218.1:15556076-15567958 GCA_025629785.1 Erythroxylum oxycarpum
CTTAAACTTTATAGTGCTAGCACTTCTTGCTTAATACTCTTTATAAGAGTTATAGAGTTCTCTCAACCTGCTCTGTGGATACCGTTTGAGGCCGAACACTTGTGTGGCTACGATGGTTGAAACAAATCAGTTTTGGGAAGAGTTTGAGAGATACGACAAGATAAAGATAAAGTTTTAGAATAAGGTACGAATTAAATTTACATTTTATTATAATTTGTGTTTATCATTTTATAGAATTAAATAGATTTTGGTTTCTGGGAAATCAAAAATCACGAAAAAGTTTCGTGATTATTCCGCTGCAATCGGAATCGAATCTCAACCCAATTTCCCAATAACAATACAGGTGATTGTACTTGTGAGAGGCCAATCTCTTATTTGTTTAACATACTCTTTAATTCAAATTCAAATATTTGAGGAAAAGAAAAAATAAACCTTAGAATCAAATGTGTACCATAAGTAAACCTTTTCATATTCATAAACAATTCCAGTTTACATTATGGATCTAAACATGATGAACAACATTTTTATTATCATTGATGTAATTAACAACATTAAGTATACATTATACATAGTAGTAACTTCATACACCTAATATATGTATCCTTTTATATTTATTTTATCATTGGGTATACCTCTGTGTCATACGTGGATAAGTATTTTATGTTCAATTCATGATCTTTTGTATAAGCGATTGCTGCTTAACTATCAAAATTGATTACTATTAGATTAGTGTCACTTTTAGTAAATACCATATGGAGTAAGAAATATTTGAAATTCTAATAATTTATCTTCCATCATGAATAAGGCAACATATGATTATTTCTTAATGCTTTATGATATTGCACCATTTTCTAGTAAGAAAATAATTGCAAACGTAAAATAAGTTGTTGACATAAGGAAGGGATCCATATAATTTTTGATGACAACAATGTATAGTTAATATTAATATTAATATTTTATTTTTTGGTGATTAAAAGAAATATTAATCAAATTATTCAAGCATATGAATCAATTGAGACAAATACACATTATGGAACAAAGTGAAACATCAAGTGGCCTTCAAAAAACAAATGAAGAAAATTTATGAGCTTTAAGACTATTCAAGTTAAGATCAAGCTAATTAGACTAAGACTAAAAAGGATTCAAGATAATTCAATGAATAAAAATTTTCATCAAAGAAGATTATTTAAGTGAGTTAAATCAAGTTTTTATAAAAAAAATAAAGTGTTTTAATGCTATTAAAAAAACTTGAATTGTTGAAATTTTGATGACTTTGAGTATTTTTAAAAGTTAGTTTTTATAAAGATTCTGTTTATCGAAAGGTTTGGTTTGACTAGCTTAAACCCAAGTTAGACGTTTGACTAGCTAATGGGTCAACTATTGTACCATTGTTTAGCTAATGAGTTTCGCTAGATAACTGATCATTAAATTATTTTTGGATAAAATATAGGAAATCTAGATAGTCAGTATCCAAACTAAATAGGCTTTAACTAAACAAAGATTTTGTCGTCAATTAGCCTATCATGCCTATAAACTAGTTATTATAATGACAAGTTGTAAGTTTAACAACTTTTGAAGAGTTGTTTATTATAAATACAAGATTTTTTAGTTATTATACATCTTTATGATATTTTTTTGTTGCAATAACATATTTGAGAGAGTCATGAAGAATTTATAGCACTCATGCATTCATTGTGACTTGAATTTAAGTCTTAGAGCACTAAAATGGCAAGAAAGGTTAACTAATATTGTAATTTTTATTGGCAGATGGTCACAGTGCATATGGGATTCAAGAATTTAATGGTTTCTCTTCACCATCAAGGAAGATTGTAAAAGGTTTCCTCTTTACATACGACAATTAAAGATAATTGTAAGATGATGCATTTCATCTTATCTTTCTTATTCCCAATTATCAAGAATTTTAACGAAAAAAAAATCTAATTTTTCACCCAAAAGAGGACCCTTATTAAGTTTTTATTTTACCCAATTTTCTTTATTTCCATATTACAAAGAAGAAATATAAGAAACTTGAATTCAAAAGATCAAATAAAAATTACACCTAGTTGAAATAAGAGATTAATGGAGTCCTAAGTGAGTCTTAAGAAGTAGATGTAGGTATGATTTATTTATTGAACCCTTATAAAATTGGTTTGCAATACTTTTTTCCTACTCTATTTGCCTATTATGCTTATGTGAAGATGTTATTTCCATCATATTAAGTGGTCACTCAATTGTTTACTTGCTTAGAGTGTAATTGCATCAAAATAGGTATATTCTTTCACTATCCACTCTTCATTTTCTTGAACAAAGACTTCCTTCTCTTCTTCAAGCTCTATCTCCTCTGTCCTCTATTCTTCTTTCTCTTCTTACATTGCAACTTCATTTGTGAATTTGACTTTTGCCTCCTCTGGTGTATTCTGAGGCTAGTTTTGCATGCAATATGGATTCTCCACATATAATATGGTGTTTTACATTGATGATTTTTAATGATTACCCCCTCAAATGTCACAACAAAACAAGGATATCAGTTGTGCTTCCATAGTACTTAAAAGACTCCCCACATTCTTTGTTAACAATGCATTGGAAAGTTGCTCCATTTGAACCTCCAAGTTATGAATGGAAGAGGGGTGGTTCTCCATTATTTGATCAAATTTGATTTCCATCCTCCTATGACTTTCATCTTGGCTAATAAACTTAGAGCTTAACATGTCCATTACCTAGTCCAACTTTGACTCTAAGGATCCAAACTTATCCTGATGAAAACTTGTCGGATCTTATGCTCTTATGTTATTTCCTACATTGTTATTCCAAGAGTAATTTGGATAGTTTTTCTACCAAAGATTATATGAGTATAAGTAAATTCCATTCATGCTATAGTTCCTTAACTGGGTTGGAGGAACAGGTTGCCCAGTTGCTCTTCGTGATTCTTGTGTTAATATAATTGAAATCACATAAGGAAAGTAATCTTTAAATCAAAAGAATTAAAATTGTATGGATGCTAAATTAATCCTCGGTAACTACACAAAAAACTTGTTTGTAAATTTTATATGAAAACTTTAATACTGCAAGTATACAGATCGTAACTTGTAGTATTAAAGATATCATTTCCACAAGGATTGATTAGTCACCTAACAACTTGAACACACTTTGTCTAAGGTAATAAAATATTTAGTTAATTGAATTGAAATAAAGTAACTGAAATTAAAACAAATAATAAAACTAAACAATTGAATAAGTGGATAATTGAAACTAATAATAAGAATAAAGTTAATCAATGATGGAAACTTGGGAATTATTCTATCTTTTTTTTCTTCCCTTTATCTTGTTGATTCGTTTATGTTTGATCCTAGATATCATAATGTTTTGATTACCTTATCTTGAAATTGATAATAGTAGAATAACAACCTCTTGACTCATAAAATTACTTCTAAACATTCAATTAGATTTGAAGCAATCCTAAGGATAATTATTTCATAATTATGATCTCTTTTAAATTGTTTTTTAATCTGATATTTTCATGTCTATTAAGGTACTAAGTATCGTTGCTCTCCTTAATGCATATGGATTGATTCAATCTCTTGATCCATTACCAAGTATAAGTATGAAAAATATCACAAAGTATTGATATATCTATCGAATTCAACAAGAACAAAGTTTAACAAAACAAATTAAGAACAATCCCTAATATGAATTTAGAAACTCATAATCATGTTCAACATCCTAATAATCTATATCAACATCTAAGACAATGAAATAGATGAAGAGAAAAGAAAGAAAAACAACTGATGTCTTGATCTGGAAGTCTGGAAAATTATAGAGTCGCTTTTGATGTCTCCTCTTTAAACTTTTTTGAATATAATATGTAACCTCTATTTTGTGTTTTTCTTTGCCTTAAATACTTCTTGAGGCTTCTAGGATTCTTTTTAGGGTTTTTCCTACTTAATTTGGTTCCGAAAATAGCCCTGAAACTTCAAAAGTATGAAAAACTCACATGCTAGAAGACACCTTGCCACGATTGTGACAGAGAGGTTACACTCTCACCTGCCATGATGGTGGTATTGTGCATAATCGAGGTTGCTCCATTATTCATGTTCTTCATCTTTTCTTCACCTTTCCTATTTCCACTCACTAACAAACACATCAAACACCCCTTGAAACATAAAATTAAGATCAAATTCTTGCTCTAAACTAATCAAACAATTAAAACACGTAAAATCACTAATAAAAACACAATTCTAAGTCGTAAACACATGATTATCATCTAAGAGAACACTTAAAAATACTTAAAAACACACTTATACACCTAGAAAACATACTATAATCTACACCTATCACATACCCCTAAGGTCCTAGGTTTGCCATATAAGGTTTTCTATTTATCAGTAACTTATATGGAGTACTTATAACTAATTTTGTAGGCATATGATTAAGTAATTGAATAAATATGAGTAATAAGCTTCCCCAATATATGATATGTGAATTTCCTTTTACCATTATGAACCTAATTATTTATAGAAGAGTTCTATTTCTTCTTTTTGTAAAACCTTTTTTTGGTAGGAATCATGAAATAATTAATTGCCTTTATATTTGTTTTTCATCGCATAACATGTTGAACTTATGAGACAAATATTATTATCCTTAATCATTTCTTAAAGCTTTTATTTACTTGTCCAATTGATTCTTCACCAAATTCATATTAGTCATAAAAATTTACTGCATCTGATTTATAAGATATCAAATAAACCTAAACTATACCGAGTAAAGTCATTAATAACAGTGATGAAATATACATAACATCTTGAACTTATCATACAAGAAATCTTGTCCTCGATTAGTTTTAAATGCTTTTTATTTTCTTGTCTAAATTGTCTCTTCACCAAGTTCATGTTCTTCATGAAAAGTTTTGATTTCTAATTTATGATACATGAAGTAGACATAATTTTACTGAGTATAATTATCTATAAAGGTTATGAAATATGCTGTTATGCTCTCACATTTATTTGACAACAAATGTTTGAATGGATTAATTTAAATGGACTAAAAGCCTGTGTTACTTTTCTAAATGAATTTCTTTCTAGTTTATCAACTAGATAATGCTTGTAATAGGCAAATCTATATGATCTAAATTGCCAAAAAGGCCTTTTTTAGCTAATTGATTTGTTTAATCTTGACTAATATGACCTAGTCTAACATGTCATAAACTTGCACCATTATTAAAATTACTAGATAATATAAATAAGGAATAACTAATATTATTATTTGATAAACAATTTCTTACACCAAAAAACCATTTAACATAAATTTGTGACCATAAAATTGATTCTAAGTTATAAATATATTCCACCATCTTAAAAGTTAATATTGAATCCAATTTTAATTAATAACAAATTAGAAGTAAAATTTTGTTGAATCTTTAGAGCCAATAACACATCATATATGGAAAATGATTGATGACCACATATGTCTAACTTTTATGTGCCAATCGCTTGTACAACAACTAGTGTATTATGACTTATATAAATCCATCGCGTTTAATATGTGAATCAAAAAAATTCTACGAGGGTATTCCACTTCTCCACTAAATGGTTTATAACTCTTGAGTTTGTAATTAATCAATGATGAGATTTAGTTAAATAAAAAAAAGAGTGATATGATATATAATTTGCACAAAACAATACTAAAATAAACTACTATGACATATACTCCTATTGTTCTTATAGTATATCTTATATGAGTGTGGGTGTTGATCCTATGAGAATTATAACTATAAGTACATACCAACTTTCTATTATCTAATCTAATAAAATGGGTAACTGATTTAAAAGGAAATAAATGAAACTAAACTAAAATACCAATCCAAAGTGATGAAATAAGATTGAATGATTAACACTAGTTTAGTTAGACCAGTAGGTATTCCAAATTCACAACCATATTCTTTCTCAAAACATACGATCCCTATCCTTAATTTGATTGATTGAATAATTTTTTTCTAATCTAAACTTCTTAAGAAAACATTAACTTGTTTTATGAAATTCCATCATAGATTTTACTCTTAACTTGGAAAGATTTTATGGTCCTATCTCTAGGATTCTATTCAACCTTCATTATTCATCACTTTGATTCATCACAACATAAACTCATAAATAATTGGTAAAAAAAACTAGAATTTTGTATTAAAATAAAGAGCCAACGTCAATGATGAGATGTGATTAGGTCATATTAATTAGGCTTATCTCTTTTGTGCTTAATTGGTAAAATTAATACATATTTTATTTTAGACTTGACAAGTGGAGATTGGATAAAATTTGGCTTGAAATATCTAATTAGAACTTGTTAAAAATAAGAATTTTAGAAAGATAAAAGTCAAAGATGACAGATTATTGAAATTGATAAGATAAAATCACGCCTAGAGTTAGATGCACTATAAGAAGTTCAATTTAATTAAGAGGCTTATCAGACATTGATTCTTTAAAATGGCATGAAGCCATGAGATCTAAAATGGAATCCATGTATACTAACCAAGTATATACTTTGGTGGATGCACTTAATGGTATTGCACCTATTGGGTGTAAGTGTGTTTTTAAGAGAAAAACTGACATGGATGGTAATGTACATACGTATAAAGCGAAGTTAGTGGCTAAATGTTACAAACAAAAACAAGGAGTTGATTTTGATGAAATCTTTTCACCAGTAGCTATGTTAAAGTCCACACGGATCTTACTGGCTATAGTTGCATATTATAATTATGAGATCTAGCAGATGGATATCAAAACTGCATTCTTAATGGGAATTTTCACAAGTATTTGTATATAACACAACTTGAAGGTTTTTAATCTAAGAAATTTCTTAATCAAGTATGCAAGTTGCAATTTATTTATAGAAGCGTCACAGAGTTGGAACATTTTTTTTCATTAGACATTTAAAGAGTTTGATTTTATAAAAAATGTGGATGAACCAGTATCTAAAAGAAAGTTAGTGGGACTGCAATCATTTTCTTAGTGCAATATGTGGATGACATATTGTAAATTGGAAAGGACATACCTATGCTTAAGTTCGTAAATATTTGGTTATCCAAGAATTTCTACATAAAAGATATATGAGAAGTAGCCTATATTTTGGGAATAAAGATCTATAGAGATAGATCAAAGAGATTGCTTGATTATCCCATTCCACATACATAGACAAAGTACTAAAGAGGTTTAGAATGGAGAATTTCAAGAGGAGATTCTTACCCATGTCGCATGTAATTTCTCTCTCACAGATTATTTTATCCAAAAACACAAGAGGAGAGAGATAAAATGGATTGTATTCCATATGCTTCAAAAATTGGATCAATCATATATGCGATGCTATGTACTAGACCAGATGTCTCTTATGTTTTGAACATAACGAGCAAGTTTTAAGCCAATTCAGGTGAGGGCCATTGGACGACTATGAAAAAAAAATCGTAAAGTACTTGAGAAAAACTAGAGATGTTTTCTTAGTCTATGGAGGATGAATTGAGAGTTCAAGGATATTTAGATGCTAGTTTCCAGTCAGATCCCGATGATAGCAGATCAAAGTCAGGATACATCTTCATTATAAATGGTGGTAGTGGTAAGTTGAAAGAGTTCTAAACAACCAACCATTGTAAATTCAATGACTAAGGTAGAGTAGATTTTAGTGTCAAAGGCGGCAAGGGAAGATGTTTAGATCAAGAAGTTCATCACCGAACTTGGAGTGGTTTCTAGTATTGTTGAGTTGATAGTATTATATTGTGAAAACAGTTATTGCGCAGGCAAAGGAATCAAGATCTTATCAACAATCCAAACATTTACTCAGAAAGTTTCACTTGATCAGGGAGATAGTGGAGTAGAAAGACATAGCATTAGAGTGAGTTTCAACTGAAGAAAATCTTGCAGATCCTCTCACTAAGTGATTGTCTTAAAAGAGACATGATCAACGTATGGATGGATATGGTATTAGATACATGGGTGATTGATTTTAGTGCAAGCGGGAGATTGTTAGTTTATACCCTTGCAGCTAATCATTTGGATGCAATTTGATGTGTGACATTATTATTTAATTAATGAAAAGACTTTCTTTTTTTTGTATATTAATTTAATCAAATTTAATGTTTTAATAAAAGGTAAAATCCCTGGAATAATTACTATGTAATTGAAGTTATGATCAAGGAATTTAATTTTAATAAAATTACAAAATCACCCTAATGATTTTTCTATTAATAGGAAGAAAAGATAATGGAGCTAGCACTCTTACTTTCTTTCTCTCAAAGGTTTTGAGAAGTTGTTTTATGGATACCATCAGTGACTGGACAAATGAACAGGTCATGGTTGATAAATTGGAAAAATTTTCAAAGAATTTTCAACAGGAACACGAACAAGGTACAACTTTTATGATTTGTGTTCGTTTTATTCAAGTTATTCAATTATCGGGATTCAAATTGGAATCTGTAAAATTTTTGTTTTTCGCTGCGCCCGTGATTCGATCACAGTTAGATTTCAACAAAATTTTCTTATTTGCTAGAGCTTAAAACATTTCCTCCTTACATCAAGCAATGCATCTTACTTTTTAACATTAGCGAAAACGAATATAAGTAACTTACATTCTAACATTATATTGAAAATATGATTAAATATGAAACAACTCAAGAAAACTAGCTAAGAAATGGCATACCAAATCAATTAATAACTGGCATGCCTTAATTATGCATGTTTATATGCATACGTATTTTTTGACATTTTATAAAGTATTTAATAATGAAATATTTCACTTTTCATAATTCTATAAAATAATCATAAGCTAAAATTTTGAGTTGATTGATATATTGTATTAATTAAGAAAGCAAAGAATACAGTTTTCAAAATATAAAGTTATCAGAAAAATATTTAAAGGGTATAATTCTGGTTTGTTACCGAGACCAACCTAAAACTATGAAGTTCAAGACCAAGCTTGGCCTAAATTAGCAGCTAAAACGGTGAAGACTTTGAATAACGGAAATAAATTTGTGGAAAACAGTTCATAGGGTTTGGTTGTTGATAGTGAATTATGATGAATACGAGTAAAGTTACTTTGAATGCATCATATACTTCTTCACCACAAGGAATCCTTTACTTGGAATCCGTTGCACAAGAACATGGCGTGGGAAAAGAAACTGAAAAGAAGTGTTAATATTGTCTCGAGGCTTTGGAGAGCATATGTGAGAAGTAAATAGGTGGAGGAAATGATAATGGAGATGGGACAGGTGGAGGGACCTCCAACTACCTCAGTGGAGCAAACATAAGTCATTGGAAGTGGAAGCTGCAATGTTAAGCAAAGCAATTGCAAATGGAAAGCCTTCCAAAAATCTCTATCCTCCACCAAACTTCCCTACGTGAAAGAAAAAACAAAGAAAGAAGTGGGCATATGAAAACAACCTTAACATCATCATCACTCATCAGCATCTTTCTTTTCTTTTCATTTCTTTCCCTTCTCTCTTTGATTCTCACCAACTACCCACTCCCACCCTCTCAACTTGCACGAACCGAGCTCTTCCATTCCCTTGTAAGTCTCTTTCTCTCCCCAATTTTCTTTTCTTTGTCCTTGGCTTCTCCTTGAATTCGTGGAATAATGTAGTCAACAAAGCATGAGCAAAAGGTGTCACAGAGGAGAGAGAGAGAGACGGACAGATATAGAGCGAGAGACTTCTTAAGCACTGTAAGCAATCTATGACATATTTTCTTTGTGAAACAACCCTGTTATTTAGCTCTTCTGTTCAGGCCATTTTGCGCTCCTTTTTGAATCTCAAAGAACCATTCTTATTTTTCTGAACTTTGCCTCCAGTTTCTTCAAGCAACCGGTATTCAGAAGGGAAATAAAATCATCTGTTTGATCTCGGAGTCAGCTCTGCTTGTGTTCTGATCTATCAGCTCAGCATATTACGAACTCTATTGTCTTGTGATGGATACTTTCAATCAGTCGTCTGGATTCCAGTATAATCCAAACTCCAACGCGATGGGAGATACGGATGGTGATTCTGAGTTTTCAGGAGTTGTTGAAATTTTCGTCCACCATGCCAGGAATATTCACAACATCTGTATTTATGACAATCAGGATGTCTATGCCAAGTTCTCTCTTACTTACAATCCATACGAGATCCTGTCAACAAGGATCATCAACGGAGGTGGAAAAAATCCTGAATTTAATGAAAAGCTGATCATGAAAGTCAATCAACTTGATGCAGTTCTAAAATGTGAGATGTGGATGCTTAGTAGAGCTAGAAGCTACATGGAGGATCAGCTCTTGGGATTTGCTTTAGTTCCACTTTCGGAAGTAGCTGGCAAAGGAAAGATGACTAATGATTATAGCCTATCCTCTACTGATCTATTTCACTCTCCTGCAGGCACTGTCAAATTGACACTTTTCTTGGACATAACTTTGCCTGTTAGCCCATCAACAGCTGCCAACTCTTCTATATCGTCAGAGGTTGTTTTGCTTGATAGAAAGACATCTGAAGTTGGGTTGGATCCTATCGAATACTCTAGGATTGAGTTTCCTGATATTAATGTTGTTAGAGAGAATCAGCAGATGGTCTCTGAGTACTTTGATGGTTTGGGTTCCAAGCCTGGTTCTTTCCTTCATCTTGGAGCCTCTCCTCATCCTGTTGTTGATGACTATGAAATGATCATGAATTCTTCTGAAGAAAACCGAGGAGTTTTAGGTTCTCCAAATGGTAGCATTCAGAATTCTGGTTTCTTGAGCTCCACAACAACGAGCTTAAGTGATGATAGGATTTCCTCAGATTCAATTGAAAAAAAGGGTCTACTGTGCGGTCAATCCTCTAGCTCCCTTAATGTATCAGTCACCACAGAATCCAACCATGGCTGTTGTGCATGTCCTGAAACACCAACCTCAAAGAAAGGAAATGAAATCAAAGAGGAAAAGGACTTAAATTTTGGTTCGAGCAAGGAAGATGAGAATCACAAGGAAGACATGATCTTGGCGAAATTTGGTGAAGTATTTTCAGCTCCATTGGGGAGTATCAGCCTTGAAACTGAACAAACTGCAATGCAGCAGCAAATAGTAGATATGTACATGAGAAGCATGCAACAGTTTACTGAATCTTTGGCGAAGATGAAGCTCCCTATGGATCTTGACAAGCCTGAACGCGAAGACCGCAGCAGCGACATGAGTCGAAACCATAGCAATAAACTAGAGCTCGAAAAGCAGAAAAAAGATGGATCAAGAGTGTTTTACGGTAGCAGGGCATTTTTCTAATTATGATCTATAATCTCACATGCTGTCTGCTTTTGGTTTCGGCAGGAAATGGAGTTTAATCTATGCAACTCTGGACTTCTTCCGCTTTATCGCCGGCATTTATGACTCAGATTAATTACCTAGTCCTGTTTAACTTCCCTCTTCCTGATGATCAGTATAATCTCTTGTAGTCTGCTCCTTAACTTTCCTTTCTTATCATTCATCCACGTTTGTATTCTGGACTAAGACCACTTGTTCTGTGAATGGTCAGAAGTTCTTTTTTCTCAATTAATAATGTAAATTCAGGATATACTAAGTATGTTGTTTTGACTGAAAATGAATTATTACTACTTGCAAAGTTTATAGTTTTGTACCGAATTATGATACGAAGAAACAAAAATTTATCAATATTGCTTGTTGTGTTATACACAATTATATTAGAATGTATAGATAAAAAGATGAGCTATTTGACAGTTGTGCCAAAAATGATAGTACTGATATGTTTTGAAGAACTATAATATGATGAACATCTTTTATTGATTAGAATAATTTAATATAATTTTCTAATTTATTAATTTTTAATTACATTTAATTTGCATGTATTTTAATTTTAACTGTAATAATAATTAATTAATTTAAAATACAAT
>JAOTAZ010000218.1:15595063-15611540 GCA_025629785.1 Erythroxylum oxycarpum
ACAATTCTATTGGACCATGTGTTACAATTCTATTGGACACACATACTTTAATCTTATTGGTCCATGAGTTGACTTTAAGAAAATTACATATTGATCCCTCTTCTTCCTCTAATTCCACATTGGCCTATAATCTTATCAATTTTTTTCGTTCCCCTATGTCTTAAGTTTCTAATGGTATAAATTTCATGCAATTTGGTTAATTATATTAGGATTTATACCTCAAAAACTACTGGTTGTTCGAAAACAAAGACAGTAGCCAAAACTCAACTTCAAAACAAAATTCAAAACTCTTAAAGGCAGAACCAGATTTCAATTCCTTCGTGAAAGTTTTATACCTATGTCTCTAGTTTAATCTCCAATTGAAAATATCCAATTTGGAAGTCTACAGGTCAAGATAAGGTTAAATTACAGAAATCTATTCAGTGAAACTTATCCATTCAGCAAGGTACACATCACAAATCAATTAACTTCGATCTTATCATGCATGAATGCCAAAATAATATATCCAATTTAACCACAAATCTCCCATTTACTTATGAAAAACTTCTTTTATCAATTCCCCTCACATCACATTCATAAATCCAAGCAAACATATAAATTTTTTTTTACATATTTCACGTCTAAGTATGTATATCCATGTCGAAGCAAATAAATTATCCATTTACCTATATCTTATACATTAATTACCATTATATTTCTTCCTATACTTAGATGTACTTAATTTATTATGTTCAACTTCTAAGGTATATGTTGGGGCGTTACTTGGGCAATTGTGATGTTTACCGAACATTAAAAAGAGGGTCTCATAGCAACCCTTTAATAACTGGAGTCCCTGAAGGTCATTGATTTTGTGCCCAATACATGCTTTCTCAAACCAAGGAGTAAGAAAAGATCACTTTCCTATTGTTTGTGTCCTACTAAAAATGGTGCAATGAAACCCACAAAGGTTGGGTGTTAGGCATTATATTATGCGTGCATTATTGGTTCTTAAAGTGTTCTTTGTGGTTGTGGACCCAAATAAGTACGAGAGAATTGATTACTACTTACTAGAGAATTCCAAAAAGGAGATGCTAACTGCTACAATGAAAGTCAAAAGGGAGTGAAGAACCTAGCAGAAGATCTCGCATACAAGGAGAGCAATTCGGGGTGTCAAAAACGGCTGAGTAGAAAATAGTAGAGGTTGGATGAATAGAACCATTACAAAGATATCATTAGCTAATACGATGGGAAGTCGTCGATCTATGCCTTTGTATCTTTTTTTGGAGCCTATAATACAATTTTGATTTCTCAAAAAAATATTATTATTATTATGCGAGGGGAGTAGTAACGTCAATTAAGCCAAAGCTGGTCGACCGTCGACAGTAGCTTTCTCTCCTTTTTCAATCTCTATATATATATATATGTTATTGGACCATGCGTAGTTGGGTAACGTCTCTTAAACCCGTGAAGGACGAACAGGAAGGAACAGATGAGCATTTCTCAAGTGCTTGTGTAAAGCAGAAAGCATGTAAAGAGTGATGGGACAATGGAAACTAAGGTGGAGTTTACTTGCAATTAATAGAACATCCCATTAAGTGGGTGCTGCATTAATTTTGAAGGAAACATGCTAAATAGGTAGGAAATCTACCAGAATACTCCTTTCCTGGAAATTTAGAGATTGTTGACTTTTAATGATGGATTGGTTTTGGTGGTGAAGGATAGTGCATGGAAAATGCCAAGTCTTCTAAATAACTATTTTATTTTGGTCTCACAGAATTAGCTGGGGCAGAGCATATATTAAGAGAACAACACGAAAATAGGTTATGTAATTCATTCGTTATGTCTTAGATTAAGTTATAAGATCTAGTTTTCAGTTATGCACCCACCCTGTCAAGATTCAGAGCGTTGACGAAACCCAGAGTCCCTCACTTTGCCTCTGTTTCTGCTCATTCTTCACGGTGAAACTTGCTTTACCCTTCTTCTCTGAAACATTGATTCTCTCATTGCGCTTTTCTTTTTTTTTTCTCTTTATTTTAATCAGAACTGTGTGTTAAAGTCTTTGACTTTCTGCGATTTCCCCATCTCGTTTCCTTGAAATTAAACGTCTCAGATCTATTTTCTCTTGGTTCTTGATCTAAAGAACATCTTTTGACTCTTGCTTTTTCATTGTTTAGCGAATTCAAAATCTGGGATTGTGCGGTACTACAATTTACCGTGCTTCAGAAATAACGTTTATTCTTTTTCTCTGTAGTTTAGTTGTTCGGGTGCTAGTTGTAACTGTCCATATCAACTGATCACTACTATATTGAGATACTCTCATGAAGATTGATTCAGACCTTTTTTTTTTTTTTTCCTTATGCAGGTTTCTGATTGACCAAGTTGATTTTCTCGTAAGGATTTGGAGAAGCTATCTTTTTTCTCTTTGGTTGGTGCTTATATGTTATTGTTCGTAGTACCAATTTGGTTACTTTGAGTGGTTTGGATTGTATTTTTGTGTACTTGGGAATCAAAAGATGACTGAGAGGAAGAATATGGGGAGAGTGTCGCCATTACTTTTGGTGCTTTTGGCGTTAGGATTTTTCTTTGCAACATATAACTTGTTAACCCTGGTATTAAATTCTAAGGAATCAAATTCAGTTGACGGGTCAGAGTTATCTGATCCTATTACAGAGATGCCTACTGAGGTACAGATACTTGGAAACTCAAATTCTAAATTCCACATTGCCCTTACTGCAACCGATGCTCCATATAGCCAGTGGCAATGCCGGATTATGTACTACTGGTATAAGAAGGTAAAAGTAATGCCTGGATCAGACATGGGACAGTTTACTCGAATTTTGCACTCTGGAAAAGCTGACCATTTGATGGATGAGATTCCAACTTTTGTTGTTGATCCCCTTCCCGAAGGTCTAGATCGGGTGAGCTTGATAAAATTTTTCTAATCTCTGAATTACAGCAATTTGTGTTGATTTTACGAAAATCATTTGGCTAGAAGCCTATTTCTTGAAATAACCTTTAATAAATGTGAGCTCTCATTCAAGTTCTATGAGATCCTGTTTGATGACTATTGGTCAACTTTTGCTATTTTTTGATTGTATCGTAGCAATTTACAAGGACACTGAAGCTAGATCCCATTATAGTGTCCTGTGATGTCTGATAAAAAATCATAACCTGTCAATTGACAGAAATTTTGAGTTGTGCTACTTGATTTCAACACTCCAACTTTTCTGCTATGTGTAGTTTATTTTCATTATTTACTCATTTACAGTTTCATGCTCTATCCAGGGTTATATTGTCTTAAATAGGCCTTGGGCGTTTGTACAATGGCTGGAAAAGGCGACAATTGAGGAAGAGTGAGTTTCTAAATTTTTCATGCATAATCTTTCTTCCAAGCTTGACCTCAATGATTTCTGAGAAGTGGGTCATTTTCTGATTGATGCAGATACATCCTGATGGCAGAACCGGATCACTTATTTGTCAAGCCTTTGTCTAACTTGGCCCATGGAGAACATCCAGCTGGATTTCCATTTTTCTATATTAAACCCAAAGAACACGAGAAGATTGTTAGAAAATTTTATCCCGTGGAGAAGGGTCCTGTGACTGATGTAGATCCAATTGGCAATTCTCCAGTCATAATTAGAAAGGTAGCAGTTGTGTTCAGATGTATCATGCATGAATTGTTCTAACAAATTCATGCATTTCCTTTAATATTGTATTTCAAAATAAAAAATCCTACTATTATTTAAGGTGTTTGGAAAAAAAAAAACCCTTAGATGTGCCTATAGTTTATATAGTATGATTCACTATAATCCTCACACTTGTGGTGTAGCATAATTTACTATGTTGTGCAGTTGGAAGACAATATTTTTCATTCTGTAAAATTTACTCTTTGTTAACCTGTGTTCAACAAAACTTTCACCTTTTAGTCTTTGCTGGAGGATATTTCACCAACTTGGGTAAATGTTTCATTAAGAATGAAAGACGACCCAGAGACCGATAAGGCATTTGGTTGGGTATTGGAAATGTGAGTGCTGTTTTAGATGGTTATTTCTGTTTCAGTTCACTTATTGTCATATCATTTAGCTAATTCTTTTGTCTTCATCCATAATGAACTTAAGGTATGCATATGCTGTAGCATCAGCATTGCATGGTGTGCGGCATATACTTCGCAAGGACTTCATGATACAGGTAACCCTGTGTCTATAATAAAGCTTCATGTATATTACTGTATCTTTAGGTCTAGAATTACAAACATTTTTATATTTTTCAGCCGCCCTGGGACTTGAAACTTGGGAAGACCTTTATCATCCATTACACGTATGGGTGTGACTATAATATGAAGGTAGGTTCTCTCTTATTTTATGGACCAGCCTAGAGACCTGATGTTTTGGGGTATAATACAAATACCTTTTCATTTTTGTTGCTCCAGTTTTTTTCGCAAAAAGCTTACTACTTTTTGCCCTTATATCAGTTTCAAACATTTTGGTTATAACCCAGGGAGAACTGACATACGGAAATATTGGAGAGTGGAGATTTGATAAGAGATCATATCTTAGTGGTCCTCCCCCAAGGAACCTCACGTTACCTCCACCAGGAGTTCCTGAAAGTGTGGTAGGTCCATATCGTTTTTCATAGCGGGCATATGGGTGATGATAATTTAGAGATCTTGAGAGAACATAATTCAGGTTGTTAATAGGTATTACTAGAAGTTGGAACCATGCTTAGTGACTCTATTAACACGATTTACGGTGAATAAGAAGTGTAATCAAGTTGATATTGAAAGAAATTAAATGACTTATTAATTGATACAGGATGCAATTAATCAGAGGGATTGTTCACCTTCCTCATATTTTCTTATTTTAATCTAATTAATTATGATGCAAACCAAAGATTGAAGTTAGTCCCTCACAAGCATAAGCTATAAATGCAAATTTTCATTTAGAAGTTTGTTATTGTTGTTGTAATGGCTCAGTAATCTTTACAATTTTACTTATTAATGCCTGTAGTCAGAATTGAATGTTGTCAGTTATTTCTCTATACTTTGATGTAAGAACATTCCAAATCCTAATAAATAAAAAAAATCAATGCTCTGTTGTTGAATTGTTCTTGGAGGCAGAACTGATGAACCAATATTCTGCAATCAACATCTTTAGTAAGTGCAAACTTCATTTATTATCTTTGGCAAGGGGTATCTGCATGTTCAAAGTATGTTAATTTCCATTATTGTACTCTTCCTTTGGTAGTCTTAATATTTACAGTGAATTTGGAAGGCTCTCTTATACACCCATGTGCATTTATACATTCCTTGTAACTGCCTGCAGGTCACGCTGGTAAAGATGGTCAACGAAGCAACAGCTAATATTCCAGGATGGGACTTGGTAAACAGTGGTTGATAATGGAGGTCGGATCATCGACTTTAAGATTCTGAATGATAAGAATGTTGATCGTTTCTTCATAGCGATAGTATACTTCAAAGGAGATTTATATCCCAATACTTGACAGCGACTCAGAGCAGTGGTATAGATAGCAAATAGAAACTTACACCTTAAAGTCAGTACTTTTGATTATTGAGCTCAGCAAACAACTAGGAAGGCGTCTGAATTCTTTTGTACGCGTATCTATCATCACTGTTGTCGTCTTTTTGATTGTCTAAGGAACTGTAAATTGCAAGTCTTTGTTGTTTGGTTTTCTTGTAACATGTTTTACATGGAAACAAACTTAGTTACAACGATTTGCTGCTGTTTTTTAAAGTAGTTAATAGGTTAGGATGGTGTGTTCCATCCACAATGCAATCAGAAGTATCCTACTAGAGTTTGGATGAGTTAAGAATGTGTTATGCTGCTGAATCTGTAAGGAGATGCATAATCCAAGTGGCCATCTCAACGTGACTAAGGAAAACAGAGTTCTTGAGAAGTTCAATAATAAGCAGCTTTACTCCAAGTAAGAGTTTTGGGGGATATAAATGTAAGCAAAAAGTGTGGATATTGTTCTATTTATCTTATAAGGGTTTTGGGGGAGAGTGGAATTTACAGGGGCCGATGCCAAGGAGATGATGTTGAAATGGAAGCAGAACACTTCTGTCAATAAGAAATGAAAAGAATTTCTCACACGCTAAACATATTTAGCAGCAATCTAAGTGGAATGGTTATTATTATTAGCTTTTCTCAAGGCTTCCCGGTAGTGGGGTCTTGTGATCTTGTGGTGAGGGATGGTCTCATTTGAACAATTCGGTCAACATTCACTCCCATTCTCTTGGCTTCAAGTCCAGCCTGGAAGAATCGTTTCACAGCATCTTCCATATACTCCTTCCCTTGTTTCACTGTCATTTCTTTTCCTATGGTACTAGGATAGCTACTCAACACATGATCTCCTTTTAGCACTGCTGCCAGTTGGATGAGCTCCTGCTGGAATTCACTAAGCTTTGCCTCATCATTTGGCTCGTTGTTCCTGATCTTGGTAGGATTTGGAAGTAGCTCTATTCAATACAGCAACAGTCAGTGAGTGATTATAAACAGTTAAACACTGTAATTGATAGACCCACACCGACCTGGGCAATCAGTTCTGGGTTGGGTCCTGCTCTGAACAATGCTCTCGAATGTACCGGCCCATGAGTCCCTCTTTGTGAGGAAGGCAGAAGGGAGGTTGAAGATCTTCTTCACGGTGGCCGGAATGGAGGAGTGTTCATATTGTGACGTTGGATATGGTGATCCATTGGGACCGTGTATAACTGCATGCACATCACTCCAAATAAAAATATTTTATTGGTGGTTTGAACGAATTCCATTCAATATATGGTCGTGATCCACTTCACTTTAATGGATTAAGACCAATCCACAGGAATTCCGCTTTTCATGGTTGGCTTTAATTTAATTTCACGTGAAGCCGTTATCTAAAAAGTAGTGTGAATGTACAATTGCTTTCTCTTAAAGTTACGCCAAGGGGCTTTTGGTATTATTTGTAAGACATTCTCCTAACTCTAGTTGTTTATTTTCAAACCATTAACCCACCAACTGATTATAAGTGGAAGAAGAAGCAATTGCTTACCAGTACCCTTCTCTATCCAAGGTGAGACCATTATGGTGGGAACCCTAACTCCCAATCGATCAAATTTGAAAAGGAATGGCTCAGGACCCACAATTCCATCAGGATTTGGGATCCCATCAACTGGGGTTGGTACATGATCGAAAAATCCTCCATGTTCATCGTATGTGATCACCAATAGAGTTTCATTCCACTGTGGGCTACCCCTCAACGTCTCGTACACCTTGACAATCAAACTTCATATAATATTATTATATACATCACCTCAGAGTATTAAAGCGAAAAAACAAAAACCTACCTACCTCCTTCACAAAAAGCTGGCCTTGGTAGACATCATGGGACGGATGATCATCGTTGGCAGGGGAGATTTTGACGTCCATGTACCTCTGCTCTATCACCACATATCCTGGCAGCTTCCCTTGTCGTGCATCACTCTTGAAGGAGGCATCGTACGGACGGAACCTAGATATATACTTAAGCTTCCTCAAGTTCTTGTAGAACAATGTCGCCGGAATGTTCTGCCAGTATACTGCCCAAGATATTCCTGCCTCATCCAGGTTTTCCATTATCGTTCTTTGTGGGTATCCCTTTACCAGCAACGTCGAGTTGTTGCTTGTTGCTCCATGAGATGTACCTGAATGAACGTACAACCGATTTGGTTGGGTCGATGCCGGAACTGATGCAAACCATCTGAAATACCACACTTACGGCAATAATTAACAATCAATAATCTTTGATCACAATATGACGCAATGTGAGGCAAATGCTGCATTGGATTAAAGCTAAAACAATTGAACTAGTATTTGATACTATTTTGGGTACTATTAAGGAATTTTCGTACTCCCAGGGTATATAAATTCATGATGTCTCCTCAAGAAACATCAGATCTTGCTGATCATGATAAGGAAATAGAAGATTATGTTGCCAAGCTAATGATAATAAGCATCTTGGAAAATGGAAATTTCCAGATTTAGGTGTTTGCGCAGTGATTTACCTGTCAAAGACGGCGAACTCTGATACAAGAGCTTGGTAGACAGCAACCTTATCAGGGTCAAATCCATTCATGACGTCCCGAGACAAGTTGGCGGATGGGTCCATGGAAAATGCCTGTTGAGCGAAGCCATTCATTGCAGGGTCCTTGGAGGTGTCACTAGAGCCGAATATCTGCTCTCTTATGGCCTGAAATGAGTGACCAGGATCAGGATCTACGTAATGCGCCTGGTTCTTAAAGAAGAATTTGGGTGACTTAGGGTCAGTGGTGTTCAATGAGTTGGACTGAGTTCCATCAACACCGTCGATTTCAGGGTTGATTTTCTTCATCCAACCCAGCATGTGGTCGAAGGACCTGTTCTCCATGACCAGGACAACGATTGTTTTAATGGGACTTGCATGGGGTTGGCCATGGAGGAGTGGGAGAAGGAAAATGAAGATAGAGGCGGCCAAGGAAGCTGGTGTGTTTGAGGCCATGTTTAGTTTCACAGTAGATGAGATGAGAGAGAGACAGAAGTGAAAATGAGTTGCCTTCGTGTCACTGATAATGTCTAAGTAAGTTCAGACCCGTGAGCAATCTAATCTTTGATGTAGGTGATCTGCTCTGCTCTATTTAAGGAGAATCCAGCGTTTTATGAACAAGTGGCGCAGTGATTTTTTTTCATATAAATAAATAAAAGTTATTGAAAGCGTCAAAAGGCAATTTATAGGAGGAATAGTTCCAAAGCAATCAGTCCTGGTACTGGTACTGGTACTGGTTGGTAGTAAAGCTAGCTAAAATGATTTAAGGTATCAAAAACTTGCCCGTTTAGCTCATTATTATTATTATTTTACCACATCTTGATCTGCTCCTTTCCTTCTTAGTTGCCGTGAAATCAATTTCAATGGAATTGCGTCAACTCACATTTGCTTTCAATTATTTGCAATTGAAGGTCTTCTGATCGCGACCGTTGTTCAAAAAGTAAAGAATAATTATGGAGGAGAAGTGGACAGGACAGGGCGTTGGTATGATATACCTTACCATTTATTTTTCTAAACGAGGACCTCTCACTTGTTTATATCCCTTACTTACCTAATTTAACGCTACCCCAATAGGAGATAATGTGAAGAATAGTAGTACTTGATTTTAAACATCTCCTATTGTTTATAATTTATATATGCTCCAGTCTATTATAAGTAAGCTGAAAACTCTTTATAATAATAATAACAATAATAATGCTTCCCATTCCCATTGTTATTATTATTATTATAAGTAGAGAGTGGCTTGCCACCTAACACGACGGCGTAATAATTACGACTTAATGAGACAGCCATACCACGTCCGCGTACGGGCATGACTTATGATAGGGCCTTTTTACATCCTGGTGACCACACTTTTATGCTAGACAGCAAGCTTAAGATAATACATTTAAACACAAGGCATTTTAGTTTTGACAATGCTTTGTGAGAAATGGCAAAGACTTCATCCCTACTATCACTCTAGCCAGTGTTAACGTGTGCGGTGGAAGTAAAACAAAAACCATTTTAAGTGAAATCTCAATACCACGACCTTTGGCGATTGAAACCATGCACATTGATACAAATGTCATCCAACAGCAAGATTTCTTTTAACATATTTTAAGTCCACATCCCACCGTTTCTTTCTTGGAATGGTAAAACCCTTTCAACTCAAACAAACTTCACAAGTTGCTTCTCCTAATAACTAAATACTCGGTAAAGCAATAACTAAAAATGTCTTCTACCAAGAAACTCCATCATACATTAAACTTCCACTCACCCGTACATATGCTCTGCCCTACTCATGCTGTAATCAGCATCCTGCCATCCAAATCCGAGTACCAAGACCAAAAATAAGCACCACCACTTGGACCATAATCCTGAATTTATGACGACAGGACTGGCCAAGTACACAATAAGGTATCAAACTGCCCACCATATGGCATCAGCAATTCTAACAGCTAGACCATGATGCAAGTATAGTAGATAAGTCCACTATATCGTCAATCCACCAATCCTCCAAATTTAAGCTCAAGCTGCCCTCATAGACACATTACATCTCCCTTCAAAATTGATCTGACAATGCGTTAACTTCTTACGAACTGCACATCATTAAGATGCATCAATAGTTGCCCTCACCACAGGAAGCAGAGGCCTGAAAAATCTGCATTTTAAGCGAAAAATTGTCAGCTCATAGCATGAATGAGAAATTTTATTTTCCAAGCGAACAGGCAAATATATGATCACATGCAACAGCTTATGGGACTTCAGTTGTAAATGTTCATAATATGGCAACAGCAAAAGTAAGCAAAATGTGAGCACAGATGTTCAGTGGGCACACAAAATGCTACAACAGCAATCATCTAGAACAGCAAGCCCACCTGATTCCCATAACCGTAGGCATTAGAAAAAAAAAGTTTACCGGATCTGGGCACTTTATTTTCCTACAAATGTTAGTTTACAGATTTATGCTGGCTTTAAGACCCTAGTAGATCGCTAAAATGTTTCAAACAACTAAATATAATGGGAAAAGGAATCAAAGATGCATAGATGATAACAAACTGTCACCCTAAACAATATATTATACATATTATACTGGAATTCAGAAAACATAATAAAACATCACTTTTCCACTTCAACTGAGAAAAGTTATAAGCTATCGACATGGAGAATAACAATTAACCAGAGGATAATCTAGTTGCATCTAATCAGGTTTTAAGCTGCCTCAATCCAATAGCCTAACCAGCAAGACACCAAATTAGTCACATAATGAAGATAATGAAATAGAAAGGGTAGATAGGTACTTACTTGATTAGTAGCAAGAGTTCGCGACGAGCCATTGCTACCATGCTCCAACAAAAACTTAAATTGAAATTAACAAGGATAGCTAAGTTGGAGTTGTATCGGTAGCAAAAGGACACAGCACATTCACTGAAATCATGTTTAGACCCTCAAGAAGAAAGATGAAAGTTAAAGAAGAGCAATTCCCATGAAAAAACATAGTATAAACAACATTTAAGTACCAGGGTGTAGGATAGAGAAAGCTCGTCTTACCATCTAAGCCATCATTCTGATTTCACACAACATAACGACCTCTCCAGATTGACTGTCCATGATATTGCTCAGGTGTTGTACTGAACTGCTGATTTCCATTTACTAGTTGCTCATGCTGTAACCGTTCTTGTTGCACTCTAAAGTGCTCAATGCCCTGATAGTTCTGCCAATCTTTTTGTTTTTCCATCTGAAACTGAACAGTGGGAGCCTGTTTTCCAGGAAATGGGAAGCTGATAGCTTCAGACAAGCCATTGTTGTTATTTAGATATTGAGGTGTCATATGAGCAACTAAAGCAGAGGTGCTATTAAATCCAGAGCATTTTGTTGATGAAGGCATTTGATATCCATCCAACCAGCTATAATCATCCATTAATGGAGCATTGTTCATTGAATCGAATCCAGAAGCAGGTTCAACAACTTGTTTAGGAGGTACAGGATTAAAACCTGGGGGAGGCCCATGGTGCCTCACAGGTCGACTAACTGGACTTTTTCTTGTCGCTGGAGGCAAAGCTGCTGATGTCTTCACAGCCATATCATCAGTAAGAACTCCTGAAGATACAATGACATCAATCTTGGATGGAATTACAGCTTCTAATGTATGAAGCGGATCACAAAAGATATTATCACCATTTAAATTCAGAGTCTGCTGAAATGGCACATTACGGACAACAGGCGGAACTATGCCCAATTCCTTTTGAATTTCATGATTAGTAGTCACTTGTCCATTCTCCATGAAGCGGACACTCTTTATGTTGCCAGCAAGTGAAGCAGCTTCTTCTGCTGACCATTTTGAAGTGTATTGTTGAATAGGCTGCAGGTGCTGAGGGAGACTGCCCCTTGTAGTTGGCCAAATATGAGGACTTGGGCCAATAACAGCTGGCTGTTGAAGATTACCAAGAGGAACTACAGCAGAACCACCATAAAACTGATGATCACCTTGAGGTACATTTAGACCAGGTTTCAAGCCTTCAAAAACAGCACAATGGGTATTAAGCACATCAGGTTGTTTCCGTGTCACTGCTGGCTTAAAGACAATTACTTCATCTTCCTCTTCCCCTTCCACATATAGCTCCTGATTAGGCTGCATCATTCCCAAACTCACTGCTGTCTCAATAGGCATATCTTCCTGCATACTCTTTGTATCAAAAGTCAAAACATCATCCTCCGCAATTTGTGAATCAGCAGCTATAACAAATTTGTTCTTTCGGGTATCAAAACATAATGATTTCTGATCAATGCTAACGATATTGGCTAGAGCCTTCCCAGCTGCTATAATCCTTTTAATGCGAGCTAACTTTTCCTTGCTTCCATTAGCACCAAATGGGTGCTTCCTTGAGAAATCCAAGATGGTTTGTGCAGGGAGAAGTGGCAAAAATCCTCTCAATTCGAAGTCTTCCCACAAAGCAAGTAGGTTTTCTGTCTCCCCTTGTTCGTAGCTGTGCATATTATGAAAGCAAGTTTCATCCTCATTTCCATCCAGTAACATCGAGCGGCATGACAATATCTTGTTCAAGAATGAAATAAACTGATGCCAGAAATGTGACCAAACAGAAGCCTGTTTCTCATCAACATAACTGCCTGATGCAACATCAGGACAGCATGCCAGCCATTCCACAAAAATCAAGATGCCAGGTAGAAGGAAACTTATAATAGGATTGCGTAACTCTGCACATCTATATAGAACATGCCCCATAAACTCCAATACTGCAGTAAATGCATTCTGAAGTAGAAAAACCCGTTGCACAATCTCTGCATATGTCTGGTCTTCAACCTCTCTTTTCCCATTATGAACTGAGAATATAAGAATGGAGATGAGTCTAACTATAAACATTCCATTCTCAGAAGCATCTGAACCAAAATTCAACTCCTCTTCTGGCCCAGAAGAAAGAAGCTCACAGAATCCACTGCTCGCCAATTTTAGAACTTCTGCAAATGTTTCCAGGCTGGACAAGATAGGAAAAAGAAGTAATTATCTAGGAACCCAGATAAAAGAGTCTGAACAAAATGCCAAGCGCTTAAGAAAGAATACCTTGTACGAGTGAAAAGAATGCCATTTAGTCGTATAAATTGAATGCAAAATGATTTGCGCATCTCAAAGACTTTAGAGGCCCTTTCCTTCTTAGCAATAGCTTCAAAGTTCACATCTCTGGACGCAAATGGTGCATCACCTTTTCCTTTTCCTTTTCTAGCCAGGTGCTCATATGACTCTTTAAGCAGAAGGTTGTGATTCTGGCGGTTCTGTAAAATAAAGGACTTGTATGAAATCATTGTTTTACCTCAACCATATGGCAACTTCATAAAAAACTTTTCTTGCAGTGAATAACTTAATGTTTACAACCTAACATCAATTAACACAAGCCCTTCTTAACCTGTTGTTTCCAACTGCTTAAAAGATATTATCTAATTCTGCTTTTAAGTCATCTAAACTCAAAAGCCTAAGCATCAAACAAGTTTAATAGTCAGATAGGACTTTCAAAAGGTTTAAACACGGCCATACCAAATTGATATTCATGCTGTTAATTTAGAGCCCATTTCTGCACTTGGCCATAGAAGTCAATACAATTTTATACAAACTTGAATTATCCATAATACTTAGCACTTGAAACAAAAGATGAAGAGAAAGTTAGACATTTATAGATCTTCCAAAAAGTATGTTGAGTGGCAGATCATAATACCTACTTTTTCCCAATAGTTCTAACATAATTTTAAACACTGCATGTTCTAAACTAAAACTAAATGTTTGAGAAAAATAACAAACAAGAACACAACTAGAAGGTACCTTCTCAAAAGCAACAATCAAATTGTCTCTTGCAGTTGCAAAGGGGTTATCTACAGACAGACTCCTGAAATACCGATACACTGCCACCAGCTCATCACCCGAATAGGAAGCCAAAATAGCAAGCTGAAACATGTAAAAGATTTATAAAACTGAAAAGAACAAATTCATTTAAATATTAGAATAAAAATGCAAGTTTATGCTACAGCAATAATAAGGCAACATAAAAGAACTATCAACCTGATGATGTGGATTCCCACTTGAAGGCCAAAGAGATGCAGCTTGTAAGTAGTAACTTGAAGCTGCTGCATACTCACGGGTTTTTGAATCACCTTCCCCATAAAGTCCCTTATACCTGGCAAGGTCACCCAAATATATCAAACAACGGTGACAAGAGATAAAGCCTTTCTTTATATCAGTTGTTTTCTTTCCATCTTTTTCCATTACAATCCCATTATCTGAATCCTCAGAAAAGTACCCCAAAGGAAGCCCATACTTGGCTCTGATTTTCAGAATCAGATCATGGTAGAACCCAGTTGCTTCTGAAAGAAATGTTTTGAACTGAAGCCTAATTTTTGTAACTCGATCAGGTCGTGGTGAAACCTTTACACCTGGCGATAAGTTTGAGCCCGAGGAGGATAAAGCAGCACTGAAATGTGCCCTAAATTCCTCAATATGCCTATAATGCAACTGCCATAGACCATATTCTACATTGTGCTGCTCAGAAAAACCATGATCCTCGAGAATTATAGCTTCATAGTTCTCACGCATCTGCTGCCAAGCATTGGGATCTGATGGTACACGAGCCTGAGCCGAGCATCGACGCTTATTCTCAATCTCTATATTCTGCATGAAAAAGAATAAAGAGTTGGAACACAATAAACTCAATTTCAGAACCAGCACATGGACATGCATAAATACAAGATAGGGACACTCTCATGGAGAAAGGATAATTAAGCAGCAAAATTATATTCCATCTAACCACAAGGTAAACAACAAGGCTCCCAGTTCTTTGAGCAGGTAGGGAAAAGTAAAAAAACAAGGGAAAGACAAAAATACCTTTTCATAAAGTCGTTGAGCATGCTCCCATGATGGAGCAGACATTTTGTCCATTTTCACAATCATCATCCATCAAATCACAACTTCATTCATTTTATAGATAGATATAGTCATCAGTAAGATCTGCTGTCAAACAATAAAACAAAATGGGACCCAAATTTGTTAGCCTAGAATTTCACAAAGAAGCCATGAAGCAAATTAGCATAGCCGAGAAGAACTGCTCAATAATGATTTATCATCCAAAATCTATTCATTTACGAACATCAATAATTTGAATTTTAACCAATTGGCCAACATTGCTTTCCAAAACCAATATTCAGAAATGATAAACTGGACAACCATGTCTACTACAAATCCACAAGCACCATGACCATAAAAGCTGCAATTTAGGGCGACGATTTCGATCAACCAATCCAAGAGCTTCAAGTATCAACAATTAAGTAACTATTAACAGTTGACCAAGAAAAGAAACCTTTTGACACTGTCAGATCAAAACCACAAATATTCAATCACGTAGCAACAAAGCAACCAATCTGATCATACGATGATAAATAGGAATAAACTGATACCGAGCCTTCCAAAGATCTTATATATCCTCCCTTTAAAAAATAGGAGACAGTTGCTATTTCACTATAATTCTCAAATTTTTGATAAAAACAAAAAAGTAAAGCTAGAGTAAAAAAAAATACAAAAAGAAAGAAAACGAATGCATACCGTTTCAGAACAACATTATCAACAGAGAATAATTTCCAAGAAAAAGAAAATCCATTACGAAATTAATTAACAGAGAAAAAGAGACGAAAGGAACAAACTAACAAGCGATCCGTGGAGATTATACAACGATCGTCGAAGTGCAATTCATCAACCACAAACAGAACGCAAACACTAACAAACAAAAACCATTAAAATCAGAAGAAAATAGAATAAAAAAGAACAAGATACCCGTAAAACCAGATCTAGAAGAAGGATATGGGTTAGTAGAAATTAGGGAGAAAGAAAGAAGAGATAGACATTGGTGATTTAGGGTTTGCTTGTCTGAAGTTAATTTGGGGCTCAAGCTATAATAAATTGAATTCAATTCAATGTGTTTTCTTCGCCATTTCCCATTCGCTTTCCAACTCGAACTCCTAAACGGCGACGCCTAAGCTTCTCAATGTTTATTGTCTACTTTTGGGTAACGACTTAACAAAAGTTTGATTACAGTTGGCATTGATTTTTGGTTTTAGGTTCTCAGAATCCACGCGCCAAGAGGTAGCGGATTTTAGAGAGTGTTTGTCACTCGCCTATGTTCCAGATGGTAACATTTTAGAGCAATAGATTAATACTAAAATTATGAAACTTGAAATTAATTTGGAGATAGCTAACTAGTGGGTTGAGCTGGATTTGAATTTAGATTTGGACTAATTGGAAATAGATGTTTTTATTTAACGCTTTTAAGCACTATTTTAAAATTCAGATCAAAAGTTAAACTGATAAGACAAGAGGATTAAAGATTTAAAAGGATCAATCGGATCGTCATAAAATTAATTAAAGATTAAATAAAATTTATTTTTTTAAAATATAATTGAAAGAAATTGTGAA
>JAOTAZ010000218.1:15662768-15673017 GCA_025629785.1 Erythroxylum oxycarpum
ACGATCCTGGGTTTCGGGAAAGTCCCGGGACAAAAATTTTTGTTTTCCGCACCGGGTACATGTGATGTGCCCACCGGAATTTTCCTACAAAATATTGAAGCTATAGGCATGTAAAAGGAGCTAGGGTCTCACTAAAGATCAAATAATATATTTAGGCAAATTTTCTTAATTATAATGGTAATTAAGATGAAATTTATAAGATTTAAGCTATTAAGAATCTTGTAGAATTCTATCATTGAGCTACTATCCCAACAATAACATGATCATCATATGGTGATGTGGTGTAATATACTTAAACGATTGACTTATTGCAAATAGGTGATTGTCGGTTTATGCCCTACAACCAATCTGTTGGATGTAGTTTAGTGACAATTATTTAAATGCATTCTTTATCTTATACATAAAAATGAATTTAAATAATTAGATTTATATGATAAAATCCATAAGATAAATATACATTGAAAGTGAAATCATGATGAGATTATAATTATGAGATTCATATTGCATTTATATATTATCCATAAATTATTCTATTGAAACTTGACAATAGTAGAATGTAAAAGAAGTAGCACATGTCATATTTTTCTTATGAAGGAAGTAGTCAATCTTATAGGCTAAAGTACGATATGCTTAAACAAACGTGTTAGTATTTGTTAGAGAATAAATTCACTAAACTGACCCCGTGTAAGAAATCCGTTTGGAACATTACTTATATGTCTATGAAATTCTCATTGTGATGATTGTATAAATGATCATTTAACTTGAGATCTCTAAAGTTATTTGAATAGGGATTGTTATATTTTGAGATTACTTATAACCTATTCTATTCAAGGGTAGCTCACTCGGTAGTTATTTAATGTAGTATGAACTATATGGAGGTATTTGAGTGATGAATATATGATTTATCACCTTAAAGTAATTAAGAAGAATATTCCATTATTCTTTATAAGTATTAATTTGAAAAATTCTTGGCCAAAGTGGAATGACGCTTTGAAAATAGTTTACAAATGTCATTAATTAAATCAATAGTTAATGGGGAATAACTAATATGATTGGACTCAAAACCTAATGTGTCATATACAAAGAACAGGTTGAAGAGAAAAAAGATAATCTAATCAAGTTGGACTTGATTGTAAATATTGAGAAACTTTATGATTAATTATGAGATATCTAATAAATAAGAATCAATATGAGATATTGGATCTTATTTGAGCATAATTAACTAGAATTATTTGTAATTCTAATTAAAGTTTAATTAAAATTAGAATTTAATTTTAATTAAATCACTAAAATGTCCTAAATTTATTATAAATAGGCTTAAGCTCTAAAAGAGTTAACACTGCTTGCCTAACCCTCTTTGCAACAGTCACAAAATTCTCTTAACTCGTTATGTGGATACTATTAGAGGTTTGACACTTGTGCAGCTACGTTGGTTGATATGAGTCAATTTCAGAAATTGTTCAAAGGATATAACAAGAAAATAGCCAAGCTTTAAAATAAGGTACGAACTAAGATTCGTACTTTATTATGATTTATGAGTTAATAATTTTATAGAATTTAAAGTGATGTTAGTTTTCAAAAAAATTAAAATAGGAAAAAGTTTCGTAATTATTTCATTGTGTGTGAGATCAAATCCCGACCCGATTTCCTAAAACAAGTAAAAAAGAAAGGAAAAATAGTGGCAAATTTTGTTCTTATAATTGCATTTAACGTGGCCTCTACCTTAGTTTGACCTTAGCATATGGTGCTTGTGCAAATAGTAGAAATAATGTGATCTCCATAGCCATTTATTTAAAACCTATAAAAGAAAACACTGCAAATTATGAAACACAAAAGTGAATCTTATAAAAAAAATCATAGGAAATGTAATAATAAAATGCATTTGAGTCCCACAAATTAAGAAGTGTACGATATAAAAACTATTATTACAGCAAAACATGCATCTTAGTCCAGAAATCCAATACTTATTCATTAGAATGTTTAGCTTTAGATGCATCTTAACCATATCAATCTCAAACAAAATCGTATCTTCTAAAGAGTGGCATGATTCCTGAATGAGCCATTAAGTAATTCACCACATATAGTACACGAATTGGAAAGAAAAGATAGGTTCATAATCTATTTGACTTGTTTATTTATGATTCCCATAGAACTAACCATTAAATCAAGCCAAATCGGGCAAACAATTTAACATCTTAGGACACAATCCTAAAGAAGATGAAGTTGCCATTTCCTGCGCCTCTTCAAAAAACAAATGAAGCGTTAATTATTGCAACAGCTAAGAAACAAAGGCATGAACAAGACTTTAATCATAATCAAAGAAGAAATAAGAAGACAAAAACCCAAAACAAGTGAAACAACAAACATAAACAACATCAATCACTCAATGCTTGAAACAGCCTAAAACATTTGAGACCCACAATGAACACAAATCCCCAATATGACCATCCTGTCCTGTGACAACCTAAGCTGCATATGCGGCCAGTGCAGCTTTAAGCAAAAAGATGGCAACTTTGAGAAGAAGTGGGTGGTGATGTAGCGTAGGAGAGAAAAAGGCATGAGATAAGGGGAGGGGAGAAGATAAATAGGGCAGTGAAGGGAGGAAGAACGAACTTTGGGACATTTTATTATACTAAAAGAAATATACATTTTCAACAATTCAGGTTAATATGATAAACAATAAAAAGTAATGGTAAAATTTCTTATATTTTATTTATATACTTTTAACAAGCATCACAAAATTAAATATTATCAAAAACCACTCCCTCAATCCTAACAAAAATAGGTCTGTCCGTGCCAAAGAAATCCTGACAGGACATTGTATTCTTAATATTTTCTTTTTCATCTTCTCAAGCCAGCTCCGTGGTGCTGCAAGTGATGCACTCAAATTTGCCTGCTACCTTCAGAAATCTGAGCATCAGTTGTTGGCTTCAAGTCAATATCAAAAGTTTGCTCCGATTGCAGTTATCAGGTATTCTTTCAACTTGAACCAATCCACTTTCCTTAAAATTCTTTTCCAATTCAATACCAGATTCATCATCCAGTGGAGACTCGTTAATTCTACAATTCTTCAAATGGCTGTTCCCTAGAAATTTATGAAGCATATAATTCCGATTTACCATGACAAGTAGAATTCCTTTCTGCTTATAACCCGTGAAAGCAGAATTCTGAGCTGCAACAGGTGATACATCCTCTGCTTTTATCCACCTAAACAGTAAACACCAAAGAAAAACCACGCACAACCAAAAAACATTAAAAATTAGAATTAAAGACCTGAAAGTCGACACTATATTAGACTCAACCTGAAAGCTACGTGACCATTTGATGAAGTTCAGTTACAAGACTCAATTTAAGGTATAATTTTTTGACATTCACGGTTGGGATTATAACGGACCAGAGAAGGTAAAAGAAATGGTCTATCAAACCTGCAGAAAATGTAGCAAGGACTTCAATAAGCCATTGACATGGGGAATTCACAGAATCCATCCTCCCATAGGCTGAGGATGCTTGATCATCAGTTGAAGCACCAATGAGATTAATCAAGCCATTAGAGTGATCCTCAATTCATTACAATATCAGACTGCCTGTAAGCATATAGTTTGTTGAATATTTTAATGAACTAGACATAGATCACACCACCAATGCTAAGCCACTTTTAATTGGGATTATTAATAGAAAACTTGCTCAAAATGTTGGACGCATTTATGCCATGTTCACTGAAAAACTTCACCAGCCAAAGAGTTGCAGATTTGTTTATGATGATCCCGGCTGAACTGATATCTTTCCCATTCTTGTTAACAAGCTTCTCTGAAAACTTAGCCAAGCTCTCAAACAAGATTGAAGCATTAGAGACAACCCAAGTAGCCAAAACTGAGGCAGCAAAGTCTGGGAATATATTATTTGGTAGTAACATGATTGCGCCAACAAGTTCAGGTGTGGGTACAAGACAACTGAATAATGAGAGAAGGCCTCCAATCGCAATGGCACTTACATTTTTATCTAGATCATGCGAACAAAAAATGTCCAAAATGATCTTCTCCACCTGAATATTGGACACTATAAGTTCTGACCTGATCAAGTCCCAGAGCTTCTTTTGCTCTAAGGCGTTCCAACTAAGCGAAACTGTAATTAAGTGGCATATAGCTTCAGTGTTCTCCCCAAACAAAGAGAATTTCTTCAACCCAACATCAAACTGCATATTAACAAGATCAGCATCATCCAACTTATTCACAAGTAATTTGATGGCATCTCCTTCAGCAATGCATAAATCAGGAAGATGATAGAAGATGCTGCAGAATAAAAACTTTTCTCTTCCTTTTTCCCATTCAGAACAGGATACTAGGTCCATAGACAGAAGCGTTGACAATGATATAACATCTTCTTTATGCAAGATGGATTTTGAGTAAGCAAGGAAAGATTTATACGCATTGAAAGCATTCTGTACTAGTTTACTGAGAAACTCTTTGTCCAACTTAGAAGAAGAAATGGCATCTTCACCAGAATCTTCCTTTCTTCCTTTCAGAGAAGAATAATATCCATCAACATGAAAAGTCAACCACGGCATCCCTGACTCATGTAGACTAGCTGAATTATTGGCAACTATTCCATTTGAGGAGTAACTTGCTACATACGCATCATAAGCTAGCCTTGATGCATGTAGTAATAAGTATGCTCCTACAGGAAAACCTTTCCTTGACCAGAACAAAAGAAGTTCCCGCAGCCTCTCATGCTCATAAATAACGAAGGAACGAGTAATTATGAATGTTGCAGAACTAATGGGATTGTCAACAAGAGGAATATTAGGATTGAAATCATGTGCAGAAAAAAGTTTGTACCCAATTGATTCGAATTGGTCATCTAATGCAGAAGCTATAATATCAGGAAACACTCTAAAAGAACTTGAAGCTTCAGTATCAAGATTCATATATGAAGAAAGTATATCCTCAAGGATCTGAAGTCCCTGCATACTGGAGTTTCTCAAAACATTTGCCAGATTTTGCACCAAACTTTCAAGAGCAACAATTTCCTTTTCAATAGTATTTATTGATGTACTAATTGATTCACTGGAAATAGGAAGAAAACTATCTTCTGCAGAGAAAATTCTGGTTTGCTTGTTATTTGCAAGTTGATGGCCTATGGAAGGTGTTGGTATTTCCAAACAAGACATATCTTGCAAATTTGAAGGCAGCAGAGAGTGATGGGGCGAATTGACTGGCTGCAATTCATTATGGGCCACAAAATTGGGTCTAGACAGTAAGATCCCAAGTCTTTCTTTCAGAATAGGAGAAAGTGTGTCAAAAGAAGTCAAAACATCCAAGGAGTGAACTATTCCTTTCCTAACAAGTGCATTAAAAGCTGAACACAGACCACTACGAACAAAATGTTTATGATCCATATCATAGTTGTCCACAAGAAGCAACAAAAAATCAAGAAGTGATTGAGTCATGCCAATATATTTGGGCATTGAGAATACCATCAATAGCATTGCAGGCTCAATATTCATTACATTATCAATCCTATCATCAAAGAAAAGCCAGTCATAAAACAATGCCAGCTTCACGTTGGATTCAATGTAGTTCTTTCTACAGGTTGTTAGAAGCCAACCTAAAATAGCCCATCTGGGTGTGATGTTAGAATGAATTATTTCATTAGGTGGATGGTGTGCACAACATATAAACCGAACAATGTCAATAATGACAGTTTCTCTATCTTGTCCTGAAAGAAATTTCTTGGTAAACCATGTTTGGTACCGCCTCTGACAACCAAAGTTTACATGCGTGAGCAGAAACCTCAATTGGGTTTCCATTTCTGGAGAAACACGAAGTAAAAAGTACCGAGTTGAAGTTGTAGAGCTGTAAAGTTGTGTGATATCTGAAAATCCTGCATTCCTGAATTCACTTCGCTTCAAAATCAAATCTTTCCATATAGCTAGAAACTCAGGGACATGAAATAGATCTTGCAGTAATCTAATAAGATCCCTTCCAATCTGCATACTCAAACAAAATTGTTCCCTCAGCATCTTAACACAAAACTCAATCTCTAACTTTTTAATTAGCTCGAGCTTTTCATTGTTGAATACCCTACAATGATCAGCTAATAACCGGAGATACACATATAATGCGCTAGTCAAGACAAAAGGTTCTTCCTCCACTAAGCAATCCCACTTGTTAAGAAACAAATTTACCAACTCGAAACACAACCACAAATTCCCATCACTAAAATCCCCACCAACAATTTGCCTCAGTAAACACACCAACAAGCCATCAAAACCCACTCCTAAAACGTTCAACACTTCTTTGACAACCAAAATTAACTGCAACTTCACCGAATGAACAAGTTTAACATACAAATCATTAACGACTCTGACAGCCAAACCCACAAAGAAGGCATACCCATCAGTGACAATGGCATGTAGATGCTTAATATGGGTTTTGAACAACTGGGGCTCGGTTAAAACCCCAAAAAGAATAGCACGATTAAGTTGGGCATATCCTTGTGCATTCGGGATAGCCAATGAAAAAGGGGGTCTTAGCTTAGGTTGGAGCTCTTCAAAAGCTTGAATCAAAGACTGTTCAAATTCGTTTGTGGCCTCATAGGCACCAACCTCAAGTAACTTTGATGTCATAGCAGTGCCACAACAACAAACAACAAAAAGAAAGCATAGAACTATGTGTTCACACTAGTACCAAACGAAACAGAGAGATTGAAAAAAAATTAAGACTTCACTGATTGAAAGCTCAAGAAACTGGGTTAGGCTTTAACCTGTAAGTGAGAAAGTTTGTGACCAATTAGAAGCAAGGGTCATTTTGAAGTTTCCGTCTTTTTCTTTTCTTCTGTTTGTCCAACAACACCATTGAGTATTGGCAAGTGTGGGAGTTCGGCACAGCCTAAGTTGTATACCCTTCGACCCGTCTACGTCGGAGCCCGTATCCATAGGAATTGGGCCGGACCATAAAAGTAGGAAATCCAATACCTATCTATTTTATGAATGACTCAGCCCATTGAAAGTATACTTCTTGGTTTTTCTTCTTCTTCTTCTTTTACCGTGTAAAAATTATTAGCAGACTTCTGTACTTTCAGGCTCACCAAGTCACCTACTTCTTTCACATTTTGCACCAAGTCATTTCGGGTACTAATCTCTCTCTCTCTATTTTGGGACATTTCTCAGAATTGCTCATGGCCCCCATTTGAACTTCTGCTTTTTGTATAAACTTTCTTGTATGTCTTCAGAATATAAATATTAATTAGTTTCCATCTAAGGGTGTTTTGTTCTGTCGCTTCTGTTTTTTTCTTTTCAAGCCAAAGTCGAAGCCTATGGTCATTTCGATTACGAGTTTTCAAACTGGCAAAGTGTGCGAGTGGCATCTGAATTTTTTTTCTCATAGGAATTTGATAGTTTGGACTTAGTTTCCGTTGATTTTTTGCATTTGGGGTTGATTGCTTTTGAAAATTAGATCAAATATGACTATAATTTTTGGTTTGCTTCTGGAAAATGATGGGAAATGACCCCAACTTTGTTGTAATGCCCAATCTGACTAAATCTGTTTGTGATGTGGTGCTTTTACATTGGATAATTGAAAGTAAGAACCCCTTTCCTTTGCCCCTTTTTGTACCTGAATGTTTTAAGTTCGTAAGTGGTCGGGGAATATGTTGTTATGCAGAGCTCACACTCCTATCCTTTCACTCCTGATCAAGATAGTGAAATCATGGCAACCCGGGTCAGTCAAAGACAGCTGATCATTCAAAGTGAGAACTTAGATATTTATGGCAAAGGTAATGCTTCATGAGTTTTTTTTTTACCCTACCTTATTGGTTTATCTGCACAGTTGATTTTTGGGTGGCCTTTCAAAATCTCTTCCCTGATCGATGATATATTAGGTTCTGCTTTACTAAATTGAATATTCTTTTATTTCACAAGCTGTTTTGGACGGAATTACCAAGAACACTAAGAAAGATATAAAGAAAAGTGGAGTTGCACTAGGACATCGCCAAGCTCTTGGTGATATTACGAACAAAGATCCTCTGCATCATGAAGCATCGCTGAAGAAGAAGAATGTGATAAAGGAGGAATTTAATGAAGCTGAGGAAATGTTTTTGCATGACCATAGAAAGTGCATCGAGGAACAGCTTAAATCAATGAATACTTTTTCCCTGGAGTTGGTCCTTCCAGGACATGGTAACATGGCGGCACATGGATTTCATGGACTTTTGACATGATAATTTACAAACTAAATGTATTCTTAATAGACTGTTTGATGTTGTTAATAAGACTTGTATTCAATTTATTATTCTTCTGGTAAAAGTTATTGATGAACCACTTGAGTTCTAGATTTTAGGTCGAATATTAACTTTAGCTGTCATGAACTTTTTGTAGGAGTGCTTCTGTTTTGTAATCTGTACCACAGTCTAGCCGTAACTTAGAGCAACATAGTCTAACAGTAACTTAGAGTCATATTATGTGGCTTGCTGTCATTTCTTCTGAATGTATGCAAATGTGCAGAAATTTACTAACTTGAATATGATAACTAACATTTTGAACTACAAACTACATCCTTTTTGCAGGTTTGTTTATTGCTTTCTTATATTAGTCACTTGGAGTAGTTAAAATTGTGTAAGAAATGTGAGGTTGTGCAATAAGTAAAAATCAATCATTGAGAAATTATCAAAATCCATATTCATTATTCTTTTTGGGATTTCAGAAGTTACAATGCTTTGTAGCTATGATTAAATATATGATTTATTTGTTTATCTGCAGGTTCTCTATTTACGGGTGAATATCCTGAGGTTAAAGAAGCACAGGTAGTTCTTATGATAATTATGGTTTTTTAAATTATATGATATTTTCCCCAAGAAAATTGAAACTTATCTAACCTTTAATTAGCTTAATTGAAAGTTTTTTTACTTGGTCAGAAGCTGGTTGGAGCAATTGAGCTCCATGTGGTGTAATCTTGCTTTAAGCAGGAATAATCTAATTGGTGGGGTCAGTAAAGCCTTGCAATGGCTCTGCATTTCATTTTATTGTACTATAGATGTTTGCATCAGATTTTTAATTAATGAAGGTGTGCAGAATAGAGTAGTATCTCTGCAACTTCCTCCTCTCCAGATTCTGTTGTTGCAGCAGGTTTTTGTTATCCCATTGCGAGTTTACCGTTGTGTTGTTGACAAATTAGCAAAATTATGAGTTAAATTTGTGACACAAATCTTTGATATATTACTGAGGCTTTTGGTCTAATGGGTGAAGCAAATGTCAGTTTTTCTTTTAATCCCGTTAAATGCCTTGATGCATTATTGTGTAGGTCAAACTTTTATTGTTCTATCGCTGTGTTCATCCCACAGGCTGATATTGAAAGTCCCCAATCCTACCCTGAGCCAGAAGAATTACCCATGATGGAGTTTTCTGATTGGTTAAAGTCTTCAACTCCATGGATCTCTCCTCCGTCTTCTCCAACTTGTTGGGAATCTCCACCACTGTCGCCTTCATCCTGGCAATTTGAAACAGTTGAATATAAATTGAAGGGAGAAAGTGATTATTGACTGTTTTTAATTTTCCAATATCAAGATTTAGTTTTCAGGAGTTCAACTGGTACTCAATTGAAGTCACATTCCTGCTTATTCTTCTGTAAAAGAATAAAGATGGTGAAATGTGAAAGTTCTGTTCCGTATAATGTTGGATCTTTTAGTCATTTTCATTTAATATAGAATAGTTGTTCAATTTGTTTGTTATTTTCCACTTTTTACCTTACTCCATGGCTAGTGGAGTGGAGCTTAATCTTTGAGAGTGTAAAAAAAGATGCCGTCGAGTCTTATGTAAACCTATAGCATTATGTTATGGTCCCGGATAGAGGATCTGTTTATGGGTCGTTGAAGAGTGCAGTCGAACTCGTGGAACTGTTGCTGCGAAGAATTCGTGTTAGTATTTCTACCTTTCTTATTAGGATTGGGCAGGAAGGGAATAAGAGCCCATTTAGAGAGAACTCTCAGATCTGGAACAATGTTCAAAAACTTGGCTTTGCTGTTTTCCTTTATTCATAACATATAAGCGTTAATGCTATTGTTGCAGTTATAATAATTAACTACTATTGAGTCTTAAAGAAAAATAACTGCAAGAATGCTAAAATTAAAAAATGACCAAATCCAAACTATTCTTCCCGGCCGTTTGGTTGAACTTTTATTAGTAAAGCTTTTATTAGTAGAGCTTTTCTAATAAGAGCTTTTTTTAAAAGCTAGTTGACTGTTTGACTATCAATTA
>JAOTAZ010000218.1:15806872-15819691 GCA_025629785.1 Erythroxylum oxycarpum
GTTTTATTAATAATAAATATTTTCATTACAAAACTGTAACTGAAAAAGATAAAGTTACATGTAAATACACTTGCTTTCCAGGGCACTATATTTACATAACTCCAACAACCATTTTTTGGATTGCCTCCTATATAATGCTTGTTTAACATCATTAGCTCGATGCACCTTCAATGCTCAAGGTGGCTTGTTCAACTTAGTTTTGTTTAGCCTTACTTGGGTTCTATGACCTCAAAATAAGCTACCTTTTCATCACTTAGTGCCAAATTTTCCCTTCAATTTATTACCTTGAACTAGCAAAAGCTTCGGTGCTCCTTTAAATTTAGAGTCCTGCGAAATATAATGACAAGAGTCATTAGCTTCAATAATATCTATTTATTCAAGGGCATGATTAATAACATTAGATACTTTAAAAACAATCTCTTGATCCCACATCTTTAATGCTAACTTGGCTTTGTCAACATCTATTATTGACTTAGCAATCACCAAAAAGGGTCAATGTAGGACTAGTGGCACTTCTATGTCCTTCTTTATATTAAGAATCACAAAATCCACTAGGAAAGCAAACATATTAACCTTAATATGCAAATCTGCTACAACTCTCATAGGATATTTTTCTGATCTATTTGCTATTTGCAGACTTATCCTAGTCAGTTTAAGTTCTCCTATTCCTTATTTCTCAAACAGTGAAAAAGGTATCATATTAATACCTATACCTAGGTCGGTTAAAGTATTATCTATTTTCCAACTTCCAATTTCACAAAGGATATTAAAACTCCTTAGATTAGTAAGTTTCTTTGGTATTTTATTTTTTTGAACTTCTAAACACCTTCTGCTCTGCGTAGCAGTTTCCAACTTCTCTAAGTTTTCCTTGTTTGATAGCAATTCTTTAAAAAATTCCATATACTTCGACATCTGGACAAGAGCTTCAACAAGAGGTAAGTTAGATTGGATTTGATTAAAATGTTCAAAAAGCTTACCAAATTGTGCATCCATTTGATCTTTTTTCACTTTCGCATGATAAAAGATGACAGGACGATATTTCTTAAATTTTTCCAAGTGAAGCTAACCTTCAGCCTTACATCCAATCTTTGTAGTCTCTTTTTTCTTTTCTATTTCTTCTTTTGGGAGCTCTTTATCATCCTTTAGGGTGATTTCCATTACTCATACTTTATGATTGATCTTCGTTGTACTATGGAAACTCCCTTATGGTCAGTTAGTTACTAACTTGATGACTTGTCTAATTTGAACTTCCAAGTTATATACCAAAGCTTCTTCCCATTGATTTCTTGCATAAGAATCTTGAACAATCTCCAACATTATCTCTTCCAAACTAGGCTGTTTAGGGGAGGTTGTTGCTGAAATATCGATAGAGGGTTGTTCCTTGCATAGCTTTGATTTTTTTAAAGAGAAGTTAGGGTGATTCCTCCATCCTAGATTTTATCTGTTACTATAAGTTTTAGGGTCTAGGAGCATTCTCTAGATCATCCACATTCTCAAGCTATGATGTTTGAAAACTTTTACTTGCATGCTCTAGCCCGTATACCACAGATTGTATAACTTGGCTTAGTGTATTCATCGTTAATCTATTAATATTCCTGCTAAATTCTTCCACTTGATTCGCTAACTGCATTATGACGTCCACTTCATACACTCTTGTTGGTTTATTAATTCTTGCTCTAGACAAGCACTACTGGTAGTTATTCATTGCCATGTCTTCAGTAAGATCTTGAGCTGCCTCTGATGTCTTATTATTGAGCATACCCCCATCTGCTACATCAATTAACTACTTTGTATTTTGATTAAGCTTATTGTAAAATGTTTGGATTCGTATATAGAGCGGTAAATCGTGATATGGGCATCTTTTTAACATCTCCTTAAAACACTTCTATATATCATATAATGATTTAGAATCTACCTCGGAGTATGAGGTCATATCGTTCCTTATTTTTGTAGTTTTGGTTGGTGGAAAGTACTTAAATAAAAAATTCTCTGTCATTTGTTCCCATGTGTTCAGTGATGATCGTGGCATTGTGTTCAACCATTGTTTGGCCTTTTGACTTATAGGAAATGGGAATAACCACAGTCTAATCACATCATCACTAGTTTTATTAATTTTAAATGTATTGTAAATCTCTAGAAAATTTGAGATGTACATGTTGGGACTTCTTCTCTTAGTCTATCAAATTGGATTGACTACTGCACCATTTGTATTATACTTGGTTTGATTTCAAAATTGTTAGCACTCATAGTAAGCCTAACAATGATGGACTCTACTCTAGTCAAGTTAGGTCTAGTATAGTCAAACATGGTCCTTGATTGGTCTTCAATGTGTGCAATTCTTTAGTATCTAATTGGCCTCCTAAGTCTTCTATTTGACGATCTTGTTCACACTCTCTCTGTTGTGTCCTTCAAAGATTTTTATCACTATTTGCTCAATTTTTGGGTCTTTGTCAATTAAGCTCTCTTTATTGCTCTGAGTCATAAACTGGCCAAGAGTCAAGATCTATACGAAAAAAGTAAATGAACAAGTTAATCATATAAAATAACTTTAAAATAAAAATAAAACAAAATAAAATAAAAATGGCTATAGTAATAAAATTTAAGCGTTCCTAATATTACAGTCCTAGGCAACGATGTCAAAAACTTGATTGACAGGGTTTTGTCAATATTAAAATTTACTGCAAGTGTATGGTGTAGTTGTGGCTAGCACATATAAGTATGAGTCAATCCAAGTGAACTATAAATGCTAGTAATTACCTTTTTCCTATTATATAAATGTCAAATTAGATTTTGGATTGAAATAAAAATTAAACTAACTATACTAAACTAAGATTTAAACAATAATGAACTTAAGATATAGGAAAATACTTGGAAAGTTTATATCAAATAAATAGTACCTAGGTGATGAATTCCTCTAAGAATCATTAAATATTAACCCTTTATCATGTAATTATATTATTAATTGTTGGACCGTGGAAATTACTATCTTATGTTAATATCTTTCTCAAGAATACTAATAATTAATTCATCATTTTATTAAAATAAATCTTTCTAGTTAAAACCTTTAGGATTGCATTACCGATTTATGAATTTCACTATTAGGTTTAACGCTAATATAAAGGATTTATATCGACCTATCTCTAGGTTTGCATGCAAATCCTTCCAATTATGGCAGCTCTTCAAGAGGATTTCTCAATCTTTTTTTGTTGAAAAATGAATAAAATTGTATTAACTATAGACAAACCTAATACTTCATTACAATGAGTTTTAGGCTATTAAGCATTCATTCAATTGCATCATGATTATAAATTCTATAAGTAGTAAAATATTACATTACAAAAAAAAGCATAGTCCAACATCATATGCAAATTATAGTTTCCATTTATTTTTTATATCTAGTGTATGACCTTGGCCTCTTGGGCCTCGCGTCGACAAGACCTCGACCTCTCGGACGTCACGCTCATCAACTTGTAAATGTTGTCCGCTTTGGGACTCACACCCTCACGGTTTTGTTTTTCCACAGGACTTCGCAGGAGGTCACCCATCCTGATACTAATCTAGCCCTAGCATGTTTAACTTCAAAGTTCTGATAGGATTCGATGCATTAGGGCATGGAAAACGCGTCTACAAGGGGAAAGTATCCACACCCTTATAAGGGGTGCTTCATACTCCTTCCCAACAGATGTAGGATCTTGCATCTAGTGAGAGTGTATTATACACATTGTTAGCAATGATAGTTGAGATAATCCAATTGATTATCTTTTCAGCTAACTGGTATTTTCCTTCTTCCATATTCTTAAAAAATCTATTATTTCTTTCTTTCTAAAAAGAGTAAATGGTAGTGATGCTTTGAGTAGTATTCCATTGGACATTCGATGTTTAGAGTGCCTAATGAACCAGCTTAATGCTTGCTCTCATCCATACACGTAGTTGTCTCTTGCTAACATATGTAGGATCTTGAATTAGGCACTCTAAACATGGAATGTCCAATGGAATATAAAAATCCCCTTGGAATTTAAAATATATTTAGATATAAATTCCCCTTGGAACTTTAATTTACTTGAGCTTATCATGATTTAATAATTAATCTTAGTTATTTTGAATGAAACAAATTCCTAAGTTACAACTACATTCTATCTATAACAACACAGTCCTATCCTCAAGTTGGTTGGCAAAAATCTCCTTTTATTCAAAATAACATAAGAACGTATTAACTAGCTTTATGAATTCCCATAATAGGTTTCACCCTAACTTAAAAATATCATACAGTTCCATCTCTAACTACTCATACAACCCTCATTTCATGTCATAATCTATTCATATATATCATCTCTTGATCTTATTATATGAATCAAATTATTGAAGCTTCAAATTTTGTTCATTTAATTCAATACAGTATAAACATATGAGCAATTCTTAAGAAAACAAGAATATTTCATTAAATTGAATAAATCAATTTAAAACATAAATTATAAGTTTTATCTTATTTAAATTTATATTTCAATTTAGTTCATAATAAAATAAAGAAAACTAATAACGAACAATAAATTATTTGAATCTTGACGCTTGTTGATTGAACGTAAAGGAATATTGCATTTCTCCAAGATTGCTTCTCTATGATGTGCTATTGAGTCTCCTCTATCTTTGGACTGAGTTTTGGTGCCCCTAACTATCTCTCTCCCCTTATCCTTTTTTTTTCATCTTTATATCACGAAACTAAATAAATTTACTCAAACACTAGTGAAACATAGGATCATGTAGCTCCTCATATAGCTTTACACATATCTTGGCTTCTTTTTATATAATAACTACCACCAATATGAATATAACACATCCTCACATTGTTCCTATATTACTTCTTACCAAAAAAGAAAGAAATAAAATTAGGCAACATAGAACATAGGTTCAACACAGTTCCCAGTTAGTCCTATTTTGTTGAATATAGGTCCTTATTGGCTCCTTATTGCCTTCCTATTACTGAATATGGGTCCTTATTAGCCCTTTATTATGAGTTCTTCCTCTAAAATCATGCCACAATCACTCTATCTTAACTTAAACTTGCTTGAATGCATTCCTTTTTCATTGGAGAGCTAAAATAAGGTATACAAATAAAATAAGTTAAATTGAGTACCAAATAATATAAAAATCCTCAAAATATAAGATAAATTCCCATAAAAATCATGCTAAAAATATTATTTGATTAGCAAATGTCAAATATTGATCAAGATGATTCATTATCAATTTGGTTATTGTTGTGATTTGATTTGTTTAGGCAAATAGTTATGAGCTTTAATATTGAATTTAATTTTAGTTTAGTTTATTAATTTTGAGAATAAATACTTGATTTACATTAGGATAATTTTTATAATTTTTACATATAATTAAGCTAGATGTAATTTTTAAAGTATTTTTAGTATCACATAAAAAAAGTTTGAATAAGTGAACATAAAATAAATTCACTATAGTAGCTTTATATCAAAAAAATGGTTGAATATAAAGAGTGGTGCTAGTAACCATATGACACAGTGAGCTAATTGAGGGTATTGATGATAAATTGTTTACTCTCATGTTAAAAGGTTAGGTGACTTTTGAAATAAACTTCTAAATGTTCTTGTGTTAATTATAAAGTTAGCATTTTTACTTTTTTTAATAAAGATTATGAAAATATTTGAAAGATGAAGCATCCTTCTCATGCATGTTCACTTTATGTGTTAGGTTGAGTTTTTGGATTAGGTTGAAGCTTGAAGGATTGTATAGTGAATGGAATTGACTTATAATTTGTTGTAAGTGACAAAACCTTAAGCAATTTATGAACTTCGCAACTGAGTGAATGATGGAGAATCTTGATTAGTACAATTTATTTTTTTAATTCTTTCATAGAGTTGCCTCTTATTTAAGTAATCAGTAATAAGATTGAATTTTTTTAGGACACCTACATGATATTATGTTTACCCTCATATTGTTCGTATATATATTATACTTCTTTGATAGCATGCCTTTATAACTGAACACGACCTGAACATGGCCTCATGCTTGTCTTGTATATGACCTTGGCGTATTCTAATTCTCTAAAGACATTCCATGTGAAGGGATATGCCCTAAACAATGTCTTATTTTTAACAATACAACCTAAACATAGACCCATGTTCGCCATGTTTGCTGATGAAAAATAAATCAAAGGAGTGGTGAAAAAACATGAGATTAACATAGGACTATGAAGATCTTTATGATGGTTAGAATTTGAGGGCTTCATAATATAAAAAAAGAGACATAATGAGAACAAGAGAGAGCTATCTAGGAGGACCAAAGACCAATTAAAAAGACATCCAATGAAGGTTGAAGAATGAAAGGACAACCAAAGGAGATTTATGAGAATTTATTCTTATTTTTTGTGTACTTTTTAATTTATTTTAGGTCTTTTATTTTAGTATGAACTAATATAGATATAGATCTATACAGGGTGACCCTATATTTTATTTTAAATTTATTATTTGATTTAAAGAAAGATTCTAGTTTTAATGAGAATTATTCATATTTGTTTATTATGTTGAATTAAAGTAGTGAATGTGAAAGATTCAATATTATATTTCATATATAAGGATTAAGAAGTCATATCTATGATTAGTTTAAAACATGAATAATAAAGGTTTTATAGAACCTTAGAGCTATTACTTGGAACCTAGAGATAAGGTCACTTAAATCTTCTAGGTTAGGGTCAACTTATCATAAGGATTCATAAAATGAATTCAAACATTATTAGGAATTTTAATTATAAAGAAATAGCAGTCAGTTAACTTAAAGATAGCAACTGTATATCTTAAGAACGAATATAGTTGTAACTTTGGAATTCTTACCAGTTCAAGAAACTAGGTTAATCCTTAAATTAGGATAAATTCTACCATAAGCAAGGTTATAGTGGGGATTCTTCGTATGAATCTTATTTACCAATCACCTTGAATGATTATTTCGTACTTTTTATCTTAATATAGTTGATTCTCCTTTTGAAAATTTATCATTCATTTTGTTATATTTGATAATAGAATGATAGTTTTAGTACTAAAAGTTATAATCCTTATAAGAATGACACTCGGACGCATTAAAACCATATTATAGAAAATGATAGGTGCACTTGCCTTAATGATTTCTTTTAGTATTATCTTTATGTTTTGAGGTATATAAACTCACATATCATCATGATTAGTTGAGGGCAATATAAAGGAGGTATAAGTGGATTTTAGTTAGCTTAGAGTAGATTTAAAAGAATTTGGAATTCTAGTTTGGAGAATATATCATTGTTAGATGAAGAAAATCAACATAATATAGCCTTAAATAGAATGATGTGTAACATTAGGCCACCAAATACATATGGTTAGGAAGTCTTGATATCTTTCACACTCATTATAAGTAATAGGGATCCAACTAAATTTCAAAAGGTTATCATTAATTAAGAGAAGGATATATGGATGAGAGTTATGATAAGGTGGTGGAGTCTTTGCACAAAAACTAGACATAGGAGTTGTTGCAACTTCCTAAACGGAAAAAGCCTATATGGTTTAAGCTAGTATATATAAGCAAGTGAATGGTAACAAAGGAAAACAAGAGAAAAAATTTTAAAACTCAACTAAGAGTAAAAGGGTATGCACAATAAAATGGAATTAGTTATGATAAATTTTTTTCTCAAGTATTTTGTCATACTTTCATCAAGATTTAATAGTGTTAGTAGCAACTTTGAACATGCATTTGGAACAAATAGATGTGAAGATAGCTTTTATTTATAGCATTTTAGATGATAAAATTTACAAGAAGTAACTTGGAAGTTTTAGTCAACTTCAAAAGGAGCAATATAAATTAAAGAATCACTTTATAGTTTATAGTAGTTTCCTAGACAATGGTATAAAAGGATTGACTCTTATATGATTTGAATTGGCTATAAGATATATGAGTATGATAATTAAGTATTTGTTGAGAGCTTTGATTATTTTTTGACTAGTATATATGGATGATATGTCAATTTCTATGAAGAGTATACATTATGTGAATGAGCTAAAACCTTATTAGAAATGGAATTTGAGATGAAGGATTTGGTTGCTAAAAAAAATACTTGTTGGACCCCGAATCTTTTTGCAAGCTCAGGCTATTAAATGAGGAATTTTGATGATTATTTATGAGTAAAGAAATTAGGAAATTATGAAATTGACAAGAAATGGAAAATATGGGTTAGGTACAAGATGGATTTTATGAGAAATGTTAGAAGTTAAATTGAATTATGATTTGAAGATTTAGAGACATGAAAGAAGGTTTGGTATATTTTGCCAGCTCATGTCCGTCAAACGGACATGGAAGTCCATTTAACGGACTATCTCGGATAAAAATGGGTAGCTTGGCTAGTTCATGTCCGTTAAACGGACACGCATGTTCGTTTAACGGACAGATTCGGGTGAAAATGGGGTGTTTTGCCAGTCCATGTCCGTTAAGCGGACATGCATGTCCATTTAACGGACAGCCTCAGATCAACTACAGTAATTTGCGATTTTGACTACTTTTGAGGCCTAATATCGCTTTGGGGCCTCTAATATGAGTTGTAGATATCGATCGTATCTTTAAAATGGCATAAGAAAGAGGGCATTTGGACATTTTGAGCAAAATTTATGGCAATCGCGCCAAAGTATGTTCAGTTTGATTTTGGGGAATGAACATGGTTCCTTTTTTAGGGCATAACTCCCTCATCTGACCTCCAAATGGGGTGATTCTTGTGGCAGTGGTTTTTAATACATGTGGCTATCGTTCTACAAAATTTTGTAGCATTTGGAGTTGAGTTGAGGAATTTTGTATTAGAGTAAGTAGGAGGTTGGCAAAGAGAGCATGATTAGGGTTTTGTACACGTTTTGGTATTTTGACAATATCATGAGCTATAAAGCTCCGATTGAAGTAATTCTTAAGGAAAATTATACTAGAGTCATAGAGCTATGATTTACATGAAGAAGTCAAATTGAATTTAAGATTTAAAGTTTTCCAAATTTGGTGTATGCGCATGAGAAATAAGTTTAAGCATGATGATTTGGTAGCACGGGCACACTATGGAACAATTGTATGTGAATCCTTGAATCGTTATAAGCATAAAGATGAATTGATGATGTCTTTAAGGGTTCAAATGGATTAAGAATGAAAAAAAATTATAACCCTTTCAAGTATTACGCACGCTCAAGTTTCACGATTTTAAGCATGAGAGTTGGGTTTCGGGAATGGGATCCAACAATATCACTGATATATTAATTCAAGATAGAAACGTATAAATGAATTGCAATAAATCAATCAATTAAATTAAATTAAATAAAAGATTAAATCACAATATCCATCTGAACTTAGGGGTTCATCATACCAAGACACTAAACAAACTTAGTTCCTAAACATAGAAAACAAAACAAACATAAAATTCAGAAGCATAATTAAAAAGAAAAGAATCGATGATATATATATCCCATTTTCTCTAATGTAATCTCCTTAAAAATTTGATGAAAGGTTGCTCTTTATTGAATCTCTTGAAGCAACCTTCATGTTTTCCTTGTCCTAGGTTCATAATTATGTTTCCAACTCTAAATTGTGTACCTAACTCTAATTATAATTGCCTATCCCTTGCCTCCTCTTCATAATTAGCTTTTATATTATGGAATTAGGGGTCATGTTAGTGACCATGTATCTTAAGAAAACCTCAAAATCGCAACTTTACACATTTTTAGGAGTTTACACGGGCATGAGACACGGTTGTTTATGTTACTTACATAGGCGTGTATTTTGACGCAAGCAAAAACAACATCTTTGAAGCTTTACACATTCATAGTTACTTATATAGTCCTTTACATGACCATGTATGATACCCTCACAGTTTTGTTCATCTTCAAAATAGCTCTAATTCTTTATTTTATGCCCCAATTTCACTCAAATTCTTCTTTTTTGATCTATGAAGGCCATTTAAACCTAAAAATATTCTAGAACAAAATAAGCGCCAAAAACAGTGAAGAACTCTCAAATAACAAGCAAAACAAACTAAATATGGGCATAAAATATAGTACATTAGATGTTTATCAAATATCCTCATACTTAAGCTTTTACAAGTCCGTAAGCAAATCATAAACCAAACCATCAAACTTAAAAACATCCATCCCTTATTAACCTTTACTTGTCCATCCAAACCCTATATCATCATATCAAATTAACATACAATTAGAATCAAGTTATGCTAGAACCAAATTTCACAAGTCAATATGACTAGCATTCACATTGATAATCTTTTTGAGAGAAAAAGCACAAAATTTCACACTCTCACAAAGGATTCATTTAATGCACTCAAATATTTAGGATGGAAAATGTAAAAAATACACAAAACATTATATAGGAGGATTCTTAATCAAAAGCTTCCAATAAAACCACATATCCACCATTTATAAGTAACCTATAACTAAAAACCATAAGGTCTTTTAAATAGGATGTAATGAGGCTTAGGTAAAGATATGGAAGGGATAATTAAAAAGGGTAATAATATTGAAGGAAATTTATATAAACAACATTAAATAAAACTTAGTTCTTTAAAACATAGGTCCTTAAAACAAAAAGTTCATTGGTAAAACGATAATTCTTCTCACTCTCCGACAAATATCACAACTTTTTTCTTTTTCTCTTTTTTTAATTTTTTCTTTTATATGCTCGCAACACATAATTTTCAATTTTTGAACTTCTTTGAGCAATTTTGGAGAGAATATAAAATTATAAAAATGAAGAACTCGAGAACAAACAAGTTAATAATCACTATGTACCAATGATAATAGAAATATCAAGCCTTTTATTTCAAATTCTTTAAGATAACCAAAGTTTCAAGCAATCATCAAAATGCAAATTCCTTCAGGGTTCAAAAATAACTAAAATTTTTTCAAGAAAAATAAAGTAAAGGCTATCAATGTTGTTATAATCAATCAACAAAAAGACTATGTATCAAAAGTGGTTAATCATAAAGGATAAAAATAGGGTGGATAATAATCAAAGAAAGTAGGCTACAACAAAAGGTTAAATCTAAATGCCTTTATCATTTTAATACCTCTAGTTTAAAAAAGAGGTTTCAACATGAATAATAAAAAAAGGCTTATAATCATCCAACTATGCATGATAAGACACAACAAAGAATAAAAGAAAATAAAATAATTATATGGTCCCTTACACAGCCATGAATAATACTTACACAAGTATGTATGTCTCCAAAATAGCTTCAATTATTCCACTTTATGCCTCAATTTCACCCAAATTCTTGTCCTTTTGATCTAGGAAGGCAATTTAGACCTGAAAACATACTAGACACAAAATAAGTACCAAAATACAATGTAAAACTCTCAAATAACAAGCAAAACTCACCAAAATTTAGTCATTAAAACATAGTACATTAAGCACTTCCCAGCTACTAATGATAATGGATCATCCTTTCAAATTACAAAACCATTCATTCCCTTAAATAATATCTTTGACTTGTGTCTGATTTGCCAACATATGTCTCAGGTTAGAAAGCTTAGGAACTTTATGGAGAGGACCTATCTCAATCCAATTATCGTACTAAAAGTAGGTTAACTTCCCATCACTAATTTTATGTTTCATCTTATTATTAATCTTGTCTCTCATCTTCAAGAGCTAGTTCATTATCTGAGATAAATTCATTTTGGCTTAATTTTCTAAAAGATTTCCCTTTTCAAAAGATGAGAAAGAATCCACTTGAACCATGAAGCTTCTATATATGTAAAATTCTCCAAATTCTCCTTATCATCAACATTTCTCCTTATCATCAAAATATTTTTATTGTTATGGTAAGGATGATGCCTAACCACCATGTAGCTGTAGGTAGATAGACCAATTGATGTTTAATTTTGGCTTTTCTGTAATTAAAGTTATCTCTAGACTATCAAAATCTCCTCATGATCTTTTATATAACTTTGATTAGCTTTATTAGCAGTATTAAATATAAAATCCAGTATAGATATAAATTATTGAGAATAGAATTGATAAGTTGTAATTAACCAATAAAACAAAGTAATTTGTTGTTTTAGTGACTAAATTTTTTTAATATGGTGTCAAAAAGAGGTTAGCTATCCTTAATTTTTAGTCTCTTAATGGTGATTGGAGTGCTTAGATATTAAAAGGAGGACTCCTTGAGACTCGATTCGAAAATATAAGAGAACTACCCAGCTAAATGAATTTCTCTAATAGATACAAATAGATTGTTTTTATCTCTATTAATGGTTAATCTTAAGAGCTTTTTAAACACTTACAAGGAGTTTATTAGGATCGTCATAGATTTTAGCATCCACTCTACATAGAAACAATAGAGCATTTATAAATGATAGGTTAAAAATCTTCAACTCCTATTTGTTTTAATACGAGAACTTTCTTTCAAAGGTATTATTGTGCTTAGCTAATTTTACTAGCACCTTAATACAAAGAGTAAAGAGATAAAAAAGGGTTACCGTGCCTTGGTCCTTTTACTCCCTTTATTAGCCTAGATAGCTCTTTACTGATGAGAGTGATATAGTTGGTTATGGTGATGCATTGCTCAATCCATTTGATGAACTATGTAAAGAAACTAGAAGCTTTAAATGTATAAAGGGTGAAAATCTAATTGATGAAATCAAAAGTTTTGTGAAATTTAATCTTCATTGCACAGCTATTAGAAGAAGTTTTTGGCAATTGTTTTTAAATAGCTTCTGACTTAATAAAATGTTATCTTTAATGTTTTTACCTTGAATAAAATGCTTTTGACATAGATTGATGATGGAGCTAATTATA
>JAOTAZ010000218.1:15880079-15890298 GCA_025629785.1 Erythroxylum oxycarpum
AAACTCATCAAAAATTGCAATGTGGCTTTTCAGGTTCTGAGGAATTATTCAGCTAGGCTAAATGGAGTATAGCCACTTAGGTCTGATATAGATTAGGGGTCAGGATCAGTTTGCACCTGCACATGCCTTCATTGATTTTATTTTTGAATTATGTTCAACAATAATTGTACAAAGTATATGTAAACGATTTGGTACTGAAATGACTTTATGGTTTCAAGTGTTTTGTATCTGAAATGGGCCTAAAGTATCGTTGAATACTAATGTTTGTAACAATTATAACTTTTAAATGGAAATGTTTTAAATGACATGTGCCCAATTTGATTAGTAATTTTCGCTTACTTGTACCTTGTTTTAAAGAAACAAAAGTTTTATAATGAATTTTCACTGAATGATCGTTCTAACATGCCACCCTGGTGGGGTACGTACTCAGATATCATCATGGATGTTGGGTACGTGTCTTGCGAGAGCGGGGTGCTACATATATGTATTGTAACTTGTAATATATGAGGACTAATAAATACCTATGAACTTGAATAGAGCCTCGTATAAGGCATTAAAGATTGATTTAAATCAAATAATAATTTAAATCGAAATAACTAATAAAATGAAACAATTGGATAATTGAGCTACCAGTAAAATAGTTTGACCAAAGTTAGAGAATCAAAAATTATTCTAGCCTTGTTTTGTTTTCCCTTTATCTTGTTGATCCAATTTTGCTTGATCCTAGATATCCTAAAGTTTTGATTACCCTCTCTTGAGATCTAATCAAATAATCCTAATTTAATTCAATACTTATAGAATTGTAATCTCAAAATTTTAATTAGATTTAAAGAAATCCTAAGGATAATTTATTTCACAATTGAGGTCTCTCTTCAATTGTTAATTAATATGATAATTGTAAGACTTTTAAGTAAATCTTGTGTTGCACCTTAACAGAAATAATTTGATTCACTCTCTCGATTTATTACCATGAATAAGTATAATAATTATCATAAACGTTCATAAAAGTATCGAATTCAATAAGAATAAATTTGAACAAAATAGATCAAGAACAATCCCTAATATGGATTTAGAAACCTATAATAATGTTATAGTAATGCCAATAAACATCCAAGATGATAATTGTAGACTGCATCATGTTTTAGTGGGTAGTTTGGTATGTGATTACTTGTTAATTTGATTATTTAGTGTGTGTTTAGGTTAGAATTGTGTTATTTTGTTAAATATTTGTGTTTTAAGTGTATTATGGGTTAGAGTATGCTTTTGAGCTTCAATGTTGTGTATTTAAGGTGCCTTGATGAGTTTGTTAGTGTTTCAGGGATAATATCGAAGAACGGAGTAGTTTTGGAGAAAACCTAAACCAAAGCAGAGACCCACAATGTAACACCTTAATACCACCTAAGAGTATATATGGATGCCATAAAAAATAAACATAAAACAAACCAAGACATTCCAACAGTCCCCAAAAAATAAGGCAAACATACATCACATTTCATATGTCGTTGAGTTATATATAGGGCACAATATACACATTGTAGTTGTCAAATACATGTCTTAAATTCAAACTCATCCTATTTTATGGTTATTATAGGCCATTTACACAAACTACAAAAAAAGTCTCATAATATTGAATAAAACTCAAAGCTTAAGCTTAAAATCTCCCAAAACAAAATACGTCCTTCTTTGACCACTGCAATTGTCCCAACCTTAAACCTTTTTATCAAGATGTACACAGAGGAAAAACCACCATGCTAAGCATATAGCTTAGTGGGAAAATACATAAAGCAAGATACAAGATAGAAACTGCTTCCTATAGTCATCTACCATTTACATGTAAATGAATCATGACATATCACAAAGCAATCTTTGATTATTAAAATTAAAGAGTAATCCAACTATTAATTGCATTAAAACAAAAGAAATATCAAAACACATACAGAATTGCCTGCTAATCTTTTCAGAAGTGGGTAATGGGAATAGAACATAAGATATGATCGGTATATATAGAAAGAAAACATAATTAAGTCTCTAAAATGGAAGACATCGTAGTGTCTAAGAACAGAAGCAGCAACAGACCCTTTTAGACATGTCTATTTACTCACAATTAGCACTAAGCAGGTTAAAGCAAATCATATCACATTTCATAGCCACATGTAAGAGAAACAATGCATAGCATATGAATTTATTCCCTTATGCTCAAATTAAAAGTGTTCATTCACACTTGATCAAACTTAATATGCCTTATGAATATAAGTCTTTGCAATAATGCATCAATAAAACCATTTAAGTAATTACACATTATAAGCATGAGTCTCATTTACCTTAATAACTAGGTTTGCTAAATTGCAGTGATATCTAAAAGAGTTTTGAAGGAGATTCAGTAGCATTTGCGTAAGGAAAAATTCATGTTTAGGCTAAAAAAATGGGAGTGATAAACTATACCCAATTTCCAGCTTTCTTAGAACAAGTTTTCAGGTCAGTTTTGTATGGCCATTATGACATAGAAAATAAGGTTTTTAGGCAATATATTCTTATAAAAATGTTCCTATATGTATTAAGTTTTTAATGACATAAATTTATGAAGTTAGGTTCGTTATTTTGAGAGTTATACCCAAAATACTATAAACTATTCTCAAACAGAGACAACAACTAGTACTTAACTTCAAGCCAAGTTAAAAAACCCTTAGAGATAGAACTAAAATTATATTCCTTCATGAAAATTGTAGAAATTTGCATGTATTTTAATGTACAATTAAAACCATCCCATTTGGATATCTACAGATTAAGATATGGGTAAAACACTGATGCTTGTTTAGTGGAACCACTCCATATAACAAGGTACACACTCCAATTAACTCGCTTCAGTCACCTTATGCAAAAGTAACACCAAAGACACATAAAAATTAACCAGAAACATCCAATTTTCATCGAGGATACTTCTATTAGCAAAATCCCTCATGTTACAATTAGAAAACTCAACAAGATATCAAAGTTTCCATACCCTTGAAAGGAGTGTTTCAAAACTCTTATTCTTTAGTTCAATTGCTTGCCTTCTTTGGTCTTCTTCTCTTCTACACACAAAGAACCCATTCACTACTCATTTCCAACAATAAAAGATGTATAACATAACCATATTTGAAGAGGAGATGAGAAAAGAGCTAAATTTCACGCCAAAACATGCAACTAACATGCCTTAACTTCAAAAGCACAAAGGGATTTAACAAGATGGTGGATGAAGAGGGAGCAGCTCAATCTTCTGCAAGTTTTTGCATTAGAAAAACCTATAAAAAGCATTATGATGAAACCCCAAAGGAGCTTCTACATTATGCCTTTTTTGGGAAGTTTAAGAGAGAGAGGAGAAGAAAAGGAAGAAGAAGCGCATCCCAATGCTGTTGTTTCCTAGATTAGGTGGTCTCCCAACACTGCTGCCTTTCTGGATTGTCCGATCCAAGTTCTATTTCCTTTCCAATTCATTTTTGTTCATTTAATGTATAAGATCAAAATGGATTGTATGATGATATGTTTCAGATTGTTGATGATGTTCTAACTTTTCCTTTGGGATTTTACTTTGATTTAATGTTAACATAATCGATTTTGTGGTTTATTGATTGGATGTTGTGATTAACTTCAATTTTTGCATATTTTGGTAACAAACCGAGAGGATGAGCTGGATAAAAATGGTTGGATTGGGTTAACGAAAGTTAGGCGATCCAATAGACCATGTAGGTAATCATATTGGTTTTTTATGCAGAGAGAGATCCTGTGTTAAACCCGATAGTTTAGTAGAGAGATTTTGATCTAATTTTAATTACGGGTCGTTGGTTAATTGAGAGATTGCAAATTTCATAATTTAATTAGGTTTAATGATTTAGGGCGTGGGATTATAACTTGAAAGAGAATAATTTTCCCTATGATAACATGATAACAAATAATTGGCTAGGTTAGCATTAATGATAAGTAAAATCCCCTCTCTCATAACTCGATCATTTCGCTTGATTAATTTTCATAGCGACCTTTTATGTTGCTCAATTGCAATTCTTGTTTTGTGTTAATTTCTTAAGTTGAATTTCTGAAATCAAATTCTTGTGTTTATATTCTTGTTTCATTTTTAATTTTATTTTTTAATTTATGAGCCTTAGATAACCTAGGATTAGATTAGTTTACACTCCTCGTCGAATTGACCCTTCAAATGCTACAACTCACGACCCTTGCACTTATGGTAATTGAGGGGTATAAATTGTAAGACTTGACACCTCAATCAAGTTTCCATTGTGGTGGAGTTGTAAGATTAGTTCTTTTAGTATAAGGTGTTATTAAACTTTCTTATGATTTTGGTACCTAATCACAAGAAATATATATTAAAAGAAGTGAAGAGAAGGAAGTTTTAGGCTTAAAGTAAAGACACATCAAGATGTCACAAAGTAAGAATGTGACATCTAAAGAGCTAGGTGCCACGCAGAGAAAGAAGGAACAATAATGGAGGATATATATTATAGGGAGCAAAAGACCCTTGCGGACTTCAATGAAGCACAATTTAGTTGGGGAATTCATCAATTTTATTTGAACATGTACAATTCGGGGTGGCATAACCACTTAGATTTTTGTTGGTCAAACAATGTAAGGACTCCCATGGGAAATCAAGACCTATTAGGATTTCAGAGAGATAATTCCAGTTTATGGGATTCTAAAGTGGACAAGATCCTAGATAAGCTCATGAACATTGAAATGGCCCATAAGTGTTTGGAAGAGAAGTTTGAGCAGGCAACGAAAGACTATACCTCTTCTATTCATAACCTAGACATTCGAATGAAACAACTTTCTAGTGAAATTTGTAAGAAAAGTGTGGAAAACTGTTTGCGCAACATGAAAGTAAATTCAATAAACCTATGTAAGACAATCACACTTAGGAGTGGGAAAGAGTTAAGAGAACCAATGGATAGAACATCTACCCACCTTGTAGAAACCCAAGAGAAGCATAAAAAAGATGAGGAAAAGAACAAGGGTCCTCTATACATTCCTCCTTCACCTTATACACTAAAAATAACATTTCCACAAAGACTCCAAAAGAACAAATTGGATACCCAATTTTCAAGGTTTGGAGAAAAGCTGAAGAAATTGAATATTTCCTTGCCCTTTGTGGAAGCTTTGAAAAGTACACCCACGTACTCAAAATTTCTCAAAAACATAATCTCAAATAAGAGTACTTGCGATGATAGTCAATTGGTAGCCCTAACGGAAGCCTCCAGCTCCTTAATTACCAACCACATGCCTTTACAAATGACAAATCCAGGGAGTTTTACAATACCCTGTGTAGCTGGTAACTTAAAGATTTCAAAATGTTTATGTGATTGAGGTAGATATATTAGCCTTATGCCTTTGTCAATTTTTAGGAAATTGAGGATGGGATATATGAAACCAACTTCTATGCTTATTCAGTTTGTAGACTAATCAATAAAGAAATCGTTAGGCTTAGTGGAGGATGCATCTGTAAAAGTAGACAAGTTTATCATCCCTATGGATTTTATCGTGTTAAACTTTAAAGATGATCAAAAGTGTTTGTTAATCCTTGGATTAACATTTTTTACCATCAGAAAAGCTTTGATCGATTTCCATGATGACAATCTCATCCTTCATATTGGAGATGAACAAGTGAATTTAACATGAACAAGGTATTCAAGAATGCGATGGAGAGTAGCTCATTCAGGATAATTAATGTGTTTCGCATCTTTTAAGGAACAATAGGATGAAGAACAGATGACAACAAACATAGAGCTTGAAGCATATAAGAAAATCTCTGTTCATGAAGTGGAAGCTGAAGAGGAGCTGAGGATGACTGAAGAAGAACAAGAAAAGATCAGCTTTATACAAGGCGAACTGTTGGATTCGATGGAAGATTCACGGAGTTTTGTTATTCCCTATTTTGTTGAAAAGGACATTATTAAGTTTATTAGGTTTCCTTAAGTTGATAGATTATGTCCTTTTCATTATCTCTTAACATGTAGCTTATTTACAAGCTATGAAGCTGAAATTGGGAGACATGGGTGGTAGCAAGCCACTCATAATTGATCCTGGTTGAGTTTTCGAAATATGTAAGTTTAAGCTAATGACCATAAATTAGCACATTCATTAGTTAGATTTTAAATTTTGCCCGTAGTTAGATTTGTTTTCAATTTTTTTTAAAATTAATGATTTGGGATTACTAATTCTTTTACTCTCTTTAAGCAATTATAAGATAGGACAACAATCTCGGGATCAAGCGGATTTGGTCTCAACACTATCGCCATCGCCATCACCACCTTGTTCACCATGATAGTTCTGGGCTCTTAACTCTTATCTTTTCATTTTTGTCTTTATTTTGTTCTTATGTTTTGCTTTACTTTATATGTTTTTATTATCACCTTATATGTTGTTGTTTGTTATTCTCACAATGAGGACAATGTGTTGTTAAAGTATGGTGAGGGATGTGTGTTGTATGCTTTAATTTTGAATGTGAATTTTACATATTAGTTGATTTTAGGGTGCATTATGTGATTTGTGTGAATGTGTCAATAACTAGGACTTAACGGAATCTATTTAACTTCAAACATAGTCTTTTAGGTTGCGAAGATTTATTAGCTTGTGAAATTGGTGACCTAAGTTACTTTGGCTAAATATGTAGGTTAATTAGGATACGATGTTAGTTTATTAACGCAAGTAATTTGTCACATTCATTTACAATTCTAGGCTAATCAAATAAGTAGCATCACTAATACCTTTTTATGAGAATTACTAGCCAAAGAAATGATATAGGTAATTATTAAAAAATAATATATATATATATATATAAGTAAAATAAATAACTAACGTGTAAATCATAAGCAATTAACTATTCAGATAGCCTTTGAGTTATAAATAGAGCTAGTTGCCAGTTGAGAATGTGATGTAGCTGAGTAACTAGGTTGACACATATCACAAATGTGTGCCTTCGTGTAGAAAGGCTATAATGATATTCCAACCAAGTCGCTTAATAAAAACATGACCTAGTTGAATAATCGGATCGACATTCATCACAAATTTTTTCCTTCGCGTAAAAAGAGTAGGTTCATGTCTATCAAAATCAACAAAAATAGTATTTTGTTAAATAAGCCTACTGATCTTTGTAAAAAAACTTGAATTTTCATGAAAAATTATTTAGGAATAGTTACATTTTTATTGACCACACAATGATCAATGTTTATGTGCAAGTGATAGGGCTAAATAAACCTAAAATTAAAGTCTAGATTAGTTGTTTATTTAGTCCAAAGTACTTAGACGCGAATTTCGCACGTTAATAAGTTAAACAACTTGAGGGATAGTGTTTGAAGTTAAATTCAATTTGTGAAGTTTGATGCCATTACGTCATTATTGCATTTATGTGCATGTTGTGTTTTACTTGTTTTGGTTTGCTTGTTTGTTTTTGCTTGAGGACACGCAAAGGTTTAAGTGTGGGGATGTTGATAGTTGTAGATTGCATCGTGTTTTAATAGGTAGTTTGGTGTGTGGTTACTTATTAATTGATTATTTAGTGTGTCTTTAGGTTAGAATTGTGTTAGTTTGTTAAATAATTGTGTTTTAAGTATTTTATGGGTTAAAGCATGCCTTTGAGCTTTAATGTTGTGTATTTGAGGTCCCTTGATAAGTTTGCTAGTGTTTCACGGCTAATATCAAAGAATAGAGGAGTTTTAGAGGAAACTTGAACCAAAATAGAGGCCTACGATCGTGGCTAGAAGCAGGTAAAAGGAGCAGGTGAAAAGAGCCACGATCATGACAGAAACAGGTAAAAGGATCCATAGTCAAGGCCCTGTCTGCTAAGATCGTGATAGAAGGAAAAATGTGCCACAGAAACACGAACACACTTCCTGACTTAAGTTTTTCAAGGGACTTTTTAGACCTTTTAGATTCGAAAAAAGCCTTAGGGTTGCCAAAATTAGAAAAGCCTATAAAAAGCATTATGATGCAACTCTAAAGGAGCTTCTACATTCTTCCACTTTTGGGAAGTTCAAGAGAGAGAGAAAAGAATAGAGAGAGAGCAGAAGAAGAGGAAGAAGAAGTGGGTATTGATGTTGCTGCTTCCCAGATTAGTGGTCTCCCAACGCTATTGCCATCCTGGATTGTCTGATCTAAGTTATATTTCTTTTTCAATTCATTTTTGTTCATTTAATGTATAAGATTGAAATGGATTGTATGATGATGGGTTTCAGATTGTTGACGATGTTTTAACTCTTCTAAGATTTTTCTTTGATTTAATGTCAACATAGTCAATTTTTTATTTTATTGATTGGCGTTGTGATTAACTTCAATTTTTGCATATTTCGGTAACAAATCAAGAGGGTGAGCCGAATAAAAATGATTGAATTAGGTTTGTAATATCCTGCCTCCTAAAATTGTTAAGAGATTAAACTGTTAGATTGAATCATATGAGTTATTTCATTTAAGCATTTAAGAGGTGCATTTCATTCACACGCATAATATTTGTATACACATATGAATCATGATTTAGAAAACATTGCAAGATAGTATATGCACTCAATTTACATATTCCAGGGTATGGAATAAAAATGAATGTGCATTCCCAACGTTTTGCATTTTGATTTACTAATAACATGAATTGAGGGATTAAAATTAGTGAATTGGGAATTTATTGTTACAATTAAAGAAATTGATGAGGTGATATGTGCATCTAGTCTAAGAAAAATGTTAAAGAGCAAGAAAAATTGATACATAAGAATTTAGGTTGATTAGGCCCTATGAAATGGTGATATGTGGCATTTGGAATAAGTGAAAAATGGCTCAGTTAAATGGATGACAAGTGGCTTGAGTATAATTGTGAAAAGTGTCCTTTTAAGTTTCTGACAAATGGCACTTTAGACTTGTGACATGTGGAGCAACAGAATGGTGACATGTGTAGCTTTACAATTGGTGACATATGTAGCCTTATCATTGGTGACATGTGTAGCCTTACAATTGGTGACATGTGTAGCCTTACAAGTAGTGACATATGGAGGCTTAAATGAGTGACATGTAGAGCCTACAATAAGTGACACATGGACTAATAGAATAGTAACATATGGAATAATAAAAGGATAACATAAGTACCAATAAAATGGTGACATATGGACCAATGGAATGTGACACATGAATTAGTTTGCTTCCTTTAAATTTTCTAGAGAAAATGGATGAAAAAGGCAATAGAAGTGAGAGTGAAGGTTGGCCATAAGGTTAGAAGAAGGAGAAAAACGAAAATGAGAAGAGAAGGAGAGAAAAGGGGAAGAAAAGAGAAAAAAGGGGCAATCGTTACCTCGCCAATCACAAAAATCATATACAAATATTAAGTACTAAAATCAAGTAAGGCACTATGTTTTTATTTATTAGTCCAACCGATAAAATGGAACCTTGTCATGCCTCTAATCATGTGCAAGGTACAACAGATTAAACAACTCCCGTAACCTTAATTCTAGTACATAAAAGTCGAGTCCCCTTATTGACACCTTTCTATGGGACTTACAGGTGATTGCATACCCAGAGGTATGGTCATTGACAAGGTCATCACCTAGGGTCATGATGCTCTTATCGACTGTAGTCCAGACTCATCACGGATGAAAGTCGAGCCAACATCGGGAATCGATGGGTGTGCACACTAGTTTGGCTGACTAGTGGCAACACAAATGATTGTTTTGGCAGATTTGTTTTCCTAACGAGATTTGATTTATAAATGTGATGCTTTTCTGCTTTTGTGTAATGGAACTGGGATCTATAATCACCAGATGAATGATTAATAGGCTAGGCCTATGTGGTTCCTACCAGTATATGATGAGTCATAAGTTAGGCCTATGTGTTTCTATGTCATGTATGTTCACTTCATAGGTGGTTATGTGTATGCTAGATGCGTGAAAAACCTATCCTTAGGTTATCTAGACCGTCTTGGTATGTATCGGGTTCTGTTTGTGATATATGTTTTTCCTACTCATTGAGTACATAGTGTACTCACCCCTTTGATTTTCCAACCATGCAGGTTAATTTGGTGAGCTTAAAACTCTGAGTGAATCGTGCAGTCTGTTGACATTTTCAAGGTATTACTGTTGGATCGGAAAAAGAAAGCATGCTTAGTTTGGAGAAACGATAGGTTTCAAAACTTTTTAAGAAATCATTTTGCAGCGGAAGCAATATATCCAAATCAACATGCTAATCCATACATGATATG
>JAOTAZ010000218.1:15943993-15961599 GCA_025629785.1 Erythroxylum oxycarpum
TCATGAATGCATGTACCTATGAATAAATGCATAAGCAAGAAACCTGTTCCTCTACGATCAGAGGCCAGTAGCATGCTCAGTCAATGAATACAATGAAATCTATCAATCCGACCCAATATTACCATAATACCCTTTGCTACCAGTAACGGGATGTTACATCAAACAACCTGAATATAGGTCCTAGTGAAATTTATAAAATAGAATGTTGGACCTCAATGTCAGAATGAGTGATCACCACTACACTTATACCAAGATTTTAGCAAAAAAAAAACCAATATGTCATATATGTTTGGGAAGGAAAATGGCATAACAACATCTATATTACTCTTGGAAGTATCCTAAAATCCCTTAGTTAGAATCTCAACTTGCTAACTTAATCACAAGTATTTCTTAGGGATTTTAGGGTTTGAAATAAATATGCCTTTTATTTTTAAACATTAAATTTGAAGTATAAGACTTAATGTGTGTGTTTCACGTGACAAATAGCTTTGTTAATGAGACTTGTTATGTTAACATCATTAGTTAAATCTAATGATGAGTTATTTTTAAAAAAAAAATTAAAAATTAAAATATTTTATATCATTTTTACAAGTTTGAGTTAGAATTGTAAAATTAAGTAAAGTTTGAAATTTCAATTTAATGTGATGTGTAGAGTGCTTAAACTTGTTCTTACTGAGTAGGAGTTTGTCACCGTCTTACTTAAAAGTTTTTCTTAATAGAATTATCTTTATTTATTAAAAAATGGAACTATTTGAAAATTCAATTAGATCACGATGTTAATCAGTATATAAATCAACCATGAACTATTGCATCTACTAGGATTCATAGTATCTCAAAGGCGATTTAAATTGTTATCTTTTTGGGCATACGTTTTGTTCGTGCGGTTGGAACCGAACTTTGTTTTGTCACGATTCAACATCGTAACTTTTATTAAAACGATGTCATATTGTGGTAGACGGAAGAGATTTATTGAAACAGAAGATCGCGAGTGCACAAATCACACACCTTAATTAATTCTCCTACTAGCAGTAGACTAAGGTATGAAACGACAACATAGGAAAATCTTATTCCCGCATTTTGATCTGACAAATCCAATCCAAAACGACACAACAGCTAGCTTTAGACTCATTCTTCTCTTGGACTTTGATGTTCATCTCTCTTTGGAAAATTGCACACACTTCTTTTACTTTATGATTTGCGAGCGTGCCTTGAACCCCCCACGGGGAAAGCACTAAAATGTGTGTCCCCGGGCCATTTTATCATTTGCGTGTACCACAAAATTCCAAGCGCATTGGTGGCGAGTGGACAGAAACATTGCAGAAAGCGGAGAGTTGCCTACTCGCCTAGGTGAAAGAAAGAAGTCTTGGGACTTTAGAACCCATAAAATAAAGCTAAAACTACAAAACTACGAGAACAAAAAAGTCTTTAAAGTCTCTTCCTCCGTCTCTCTCCAATTATGACAATAACTGTTGCTCTTTCAGAGACGGGGCGGAACCCACCTCTTTTTCTTCACGGGCCATGTAGAAGAAAATGAGGCATTGTCCTAGAGAGAGAGAGAGGAGTGAAGAAGATGGCGATTATAATGATGAGAGAGAACAAGAAGAAGAAAAGCAACAAATAACAACGGAACATAAGAGAAGAAAGATAGAGAGAGAAGACGAGAGTTAAAATGTCGTTATTACTTATTTTAGCTTCTTCTTCTCAGTAGTCATCTAGCGACAGCTCTCACAAAGACATCGACTTTTTCTCTTATTATTATTGGCAACCCAACAGAGGAGAAGAGGGAGTAGCAGAAGCAGATACACTATTACTCAAGTCTCTTGCAACTTGGTTGGAGAACAAAGAAACAAAACACAAACATCTCTACCTCTCTCTCTCTCTCCCCCCAAAAATCTCCCTTTCTCTGTTACAAATTCAGAGGCTTTTGACCCCACTTCCCCCCATATAACACCTACATACACATATCCTTAGATTTGGTTTTCCCTTCTAAAAATCTGCTCTCTTTGTCTCTCCCTCTCTCTCTCACATCTATAATTATAGTAACCACTCTATACAGCAACTGGGTATTTGCTCGTAATATTCTCTCCATCTCTCTCTCTCGCTCTCTCTATATATATAAAGATTGTGTCTTTTGTCTATTAAGAATCCAAAGGATAAAATTTAGTTGTGGCTACTACAAGGAGTAGGCAGCTCCTGTCAGAGTCTGGAGCTTTTGCAGACTGGTCTACTTCTTCTACCTCTGCTGCCATCCGCGCCGCTTCCGGGGCCGACGATCTCTCCCTAGGCTTCAATGCCGGGGCCACCGCCACCGCGGGCAGCGGCCAATCTGCGGTCTCCGGCCCAACATGGCACAACTCAGCCCGGAACATCAACTACGCCCTTCCCTCCGAAATGGGCGTGGGTCTCAGAGATGTCTTCGTGGTGGCTCCGGCAACTTCTTTTAACCACCAACATCACGAAAGCATCAATCTCGCTAATACTGATCAAATCAACGGCCTAAATGCTGCTGCCACCGCGCTCGGTGTTGGTGTCGGTGTAGGTGTCATCCCACTCCTCTCGGCGGCTCCTTGCCTCACGCCGCAAAACATGGACGATCAAGATTTGTTAAACGTTGGACGCAACAAGATTGGTGGATTCCAGTTTTGGCAGAACCAAGCTTCTTACCACCATAGTCATTATAATATCAAGAATAGAACCTCTGCTTCTATTTTTGATCATCATAATAATTCGTCCACGAATTTTCTACAAGGTGTTAGTACTATGGGTGTTGCCGACAATTCATGTTCTTCGGGCCCAACAACGTGTCAAGATTGTGGAAACCAAGCTAAGAAAGATTGTAGTCATAGAAGGTGTAGAACTTGTTGTAATAGTCGAGGATTTGATTGTTCTACTCACGTGAAGAGCACCTGGGTACCGGCGGCACGGCGTCGAGAGCGTCAGCTCATGACAGTTACCGGTGTTGGTGGTGGTGCTGGGTCTTCTGCTTCAACTTGCGGTGTGAAGAAACCTAGATTGATAAACTCGCAGACCACCACAACTTCACATACTTCCACTTCTAACACAACCCCAAGAAGCTTCGACACTGGTTCAAGTCACCAAGGTTCGAATATTATTCTTTACCCTCTTGTTGTTTACTTGAGTCAAGTTCGTTAATTTTGTTTCTCTAGGGTTGTGATAAAGTGATAAAGGTTTCAGTAGGGTTTGACAAACTTTGTCTACAGATGCGAGTTTCAAAGAGAATTTGCCGGGGCAAGTACGTGAAACCGCAGTTTTCAGGTGCGTGAGAGTGACAGCAGTAGATGACGGCGAAGATGAGATTGCGTACCAAGCTGTGGTAAAGATCGGTGGGCACGTGTTTAAAGGTTTTCTGTATGACCAAGGAGTGGAAACAAGAGAAGGGTTCCCTGACATATCGGAACTACATTTGGGTGGTGGTAGTAGTGGTAGAAATGGAGCTTCTGCGTCCTCGCCAGTTCTTGACTCTGCCGATGTTTATGGACCTTCTGGAGGTGGTTTACTTGGAGTTTCAAGCTATGGTAATCCGATGAGTTGAACTTGCTTTCAAGGTTTATCATGAAGATGTGTTCACATTCATGTCATAATTTTTCTCAATTATTGTCAATAGGGTTTTGGTGACTGAAACTTCTAGATTTCTATCTCTTACTAACGTATGTCTCCTAAATGATCGTCAGCTTATTGGTTTAGGTTCTCTTGTTGCTTGTGTCAATTGCACTAGGAAGATCATGGTATGCCAAAGAAGTTTTATTAGAGTATTGCGGTGACAAACTTGGGAGAAAGATGGATAATAGTTGGCAAATTTTATCGTTCACTAGTTTTATTACTTCTTGAACTCCGACCATGATTAGCGTTTGCTTTCCATTTTTATTTTTACCATTTTCTTTCCAATATTCGTTCAGTACATAAAACTCGTTTGACAAAGATGACATCTACAGTGTGAAATCATCATTTTGCACCGTCAAGTGATAATGCGATATAAAAACCAAATGGTGCGGTTTTCTTCTAGCCTGTGCTTTCTATTCATCCCTTGGGCATTTAGATCTTGTGTACTTTTCTCAAATCACGTACTGGTAGAGTGCTAAATTATATTGCACCAATTAGCTTGCTTTTTTTGGCTAGTTTACTTATAGACTGGTAGGCCTTAGATTAGGATTATTGGACCTGTGATGCTCGTTTAGGACTTGGCATGGAAAGTCAACCGTCATTTGTTTCCAGAGAAGGATGAGCATTACTTGGTTGATCTTTACGACCCACTTCAATTCTGCTAACGTTTTCGTAATGTGGACAATCTTCTTATTGCATGATGTACGCTGCTTCTGCTTCTGTCCCTTTAGGTGTGCATTTGTTTTGCTTTTGTGTTTTTTTTTTCTTTCAAATAGCAATTGTTACGTACGTTGGTACGCATGATTCATTATGCACCGGTTTTTTTAGTTTAACGTGTAAAGAAGGAAAAGCTTCGGGCATTTCCTTTACCATCTAATTGATTGTTGAAGTTTGTGCCCTGTTACTGATTTAGATGGAACTATGCGATGCGAGGTATAGTGTTTAGTATAATGTTATCTTATGTCGTTTTCTCCCTGTTCTGCAATAGGCAACAGTGCCTATTGTGCTTTCTAGAACGAGTGTCTGTCTTGGCTCATTCAGATGCTCAAATATCCTTTGGGCTTTGATCTTATGTGCTACTGCTGACCACTTTTAATTAAGTAAACCGATGCAAGTATTATACTTTTGCCTGCCTTTCCCTTTTCCGCCGTTGTCCCCTATTAGATCCCTCATCGTGGAATATATTTTGTCATGTATATATACCCGTATTGCTCGTTCCTTCTATTTTGTTGTATTGCTGCTTGGCCCATTCATGCACTGTGTTGGTGCAATGTAACAAGGGCTATCACCTTGAAGGTTGTTGTTTCCGTTACCTTATTATCTTAATATGTAATGCAGATGACTATTACGTTTCTTTGTCCATTTCTGGAGCCTAAATATGTTAATACGCTTATCACACTACACTACACTCCAAGTTGCATGTTATTGCCCCTTCTTTAAGGCACATTACCGAAGTATGTACCTTGCTGAGGATGTGCATAATTCAGCTTCGTAAATATATATATGTATATACATAGTGAGTGCAACTAGGTGACCCAAAATTTGGTGGCTTCATGCTGATTTTGTTTCTATGCTGCAACATAATCTCATATTCTGGAAGATAATACGAAACAGTCCTTGAAAATGGAAAGTTGAACTAAAAGATACACTAATTCTTGTATGTTTTTTAATAAGCTAGATATGGTTTTTGTTGAATTAGTCTTTGGACCATGTGACATTTTAAAATTCTTTGGTCATAATAAAACCAAATTTTGGATTTCAAGTCCATTTATTCCTGGGTGGAGTTGTGTCATCTCAATGTTGAAGTTCGTAGTTGATTTCTATATGAATGCGTGATGTGTGCTGTGATTGATAATCTTGAAATTTACTGGAGATCATGATACTCTTGAAAGGAGCTGTAATCTAATTATTGCACTTGCCAGACGTAAACCACGCTCTACTTTCCTCTGGTTTGGGACGTGGAAATTTAGTTGCTTTCTTAATGTGAATAACTATAAACACAGAATAGAAGGAAACTTGATTAATAATCTCGTTAAATTTATAAAATCTTGATTGAAAGGCTTTTAATTTGGTTTGTTTACATATCACATATAGGAGATTGATGGTCCCCTTCTTTCTCTCTGTCAATATTTGCATGTGTTGTGGTATCTTTGTGAGCACGCAGAGTTAATTGTGGTTTTGCTGTTCAACGTGCTATTTTTTGACTATTGTCATGGATTGGTTAGTCTATAGAATGACTTCTTATTTTTCATTGTCGAGCTTGTTATTCAATAGGAATGCCCTATTCGTTATGGATTGCTGATTCTTATGTTTTCAAATCAGCGTAGATGTCAAGAGTTTCGTATCTCATCTGTGTAGTAGTAAGTGATCATCTATTTTATCTTCCTGTTACTTGCTTACGACGAGGGTTCCTTTCTGTTTCTTTACAATTCTTTTTTTAATTCTGGAGTTAAAAATGAACTTTCCTCGGAAGTTCTTGATTGTCATTTTTTTAATAACCAAAAGACTGAGATTACTTGCTGAAGAACGGAACGGAAGTCCTTGTTGACTCCATTCTTGTCTTTTCTATGACAAAAAGCAACACCTCTAACTCTCACACCCCCGTGTCGGTGAAATCTGTGGTCTGGGTGTATCCTTCCAGAGGAAGCCGTTTCCTAAGACAACCCATCGCATAATATCATATATATACACTGACGCGGAATTTGCGATTGTTAGAACATTTTACCGATATTCGTATCACATGTGGCTGGGCTCTCGTACAAAGGCTTTTGCACGCAGTTCTGCAAAGATAATCCTATACTAGGCGAGGCGTGCCAAATCCAGACACAAAAGCCCTCTCTTTTACAGTTAATTATGAGTCAATAAATTCAGACTTAACTTAGAATTATTAATATCCTATTGTGTTTGGTAGTCACTTGATAACCAAGTTACAAATGATATTGGAATTAGTAAGTCAGTGATATTAAGGTCCTTTTTGTTTGTGGTGAAGGGTCTGATTCTTCCTCTTCCCAATTCTTACTCAAATGGCTTTCAACTTTTGTTTATCAGTATGAATGGAATGCGGCTCCTGCACTTCTTGTTTAGTTGAAATGGTGGAAAGGAGATAATTTAATGTTTACATCAGCAATGGTTACACAGCCTTAACAAAACTTATTAATAACCACCCATTGCAAGAGCCTGTGGACTGGAGACACAAGGAAGCTGAGAACATGCTTGGATTATAATTCCTTTTTAGGTGGCGCCCCACAAGACTGCTATATATTCTATGTCTCTGAAAGAACCAAGGGAAAAATATTTGTAAAAAGCCCCTTATGGTGAAGTATCATGTAGTAACCTGAGTTTTGGTTAATATGAAATGCTTCATTAAATTCAATATGCACTTATTATGCCCGTAGTTCCAAAACCTTAATCCCAAGCCCAAAACTGTCATGTCTTGGTTCTTGATAACGGCAAAATATATATGATCTGTCTAAACCTGTAAGATGATGATGGTTAGAGCCTTAAACAACTCTTGGGCTTAATTCATTCTTGTATTTCCTAAAAAATTATTGGAGATCAGCCACGAATATTTCCAAGATCCACAAGGAAAGCGCCCTAGTTGGGGCAAGCAAGAAAGAAATTCATGAAACTAATTTTGGCGAGGACAGTAAAGATCAGAATAAACTTTCACGATGATACTCCATAGCAAGCCCCTCAAGGATACAAATCCTACTTTATGCAAAAGGACTAAAGGAGAACAACTGATGCAATTAGAATTTGGCTGTTTTACTGTAGCAAAATAAGCCCCATGTATGAAGACAAACAACATCACAATCCATATTGCAAACTCCATAAATCCTTTCAAACAGTCAAAAAAAAAAAAGATTTTTGAACACAACCATTTCCTCAAAAAGTGAGGATTTGAACCTTTACACACAATCACTAATATGTAAAAGATGAGTCCTTATATTTCCCATAGAGGTTTGAGACAGCATATTTGATGTGTTTCTTACGGCATCTTCAGGGACTGAGATGGCTGCCTTTGACATATCTGGCATTTTACTCCATGGTCAATTATTTTGGTATACAAAGTCTGCATTAATGATGATGAACTAATTTTGGCTAAATGTGCTTGTTTGACATCAAGTACAGTTGCATAAGTAAACAGCTCAGGTTACACGCCTTGCTATCAGGGACAAGAAGCATACCTTCAACATATAAACCCATGACTAGTATTATCAATCTATGAAACTCTAACGCCAGTGAGTTCCAGTTGAGCAACAGCAGCATTAATGGCATCAACGACATCCATTTTTCCTAGATTAAGGGCTTCATCCAGTGGAGTCCTCTCATGGCTAAAAATCAGTCAGTGGTTATGCATATAACGAAAAACCATTGGCACCACATGCACACACACACCCACAGATGCAGAAGTTTGGTGCTTTAACAAACCTGTTTAGACTGCTTATATTGGCTCCAGCTAAAATCAATTTCTTAACGACCTGTGAACTAGAATTTAATTAAGAATAGAAAATTATGTAATCACAGTACACACAGAGTGATGGGTACCTCAACATGACCATTGAGGCAGGCCCAGTGAAGAGGTGTATTCTTCTCCTCATTAGACGCATTGACATCCTGCTCAATAGACATGTCAAATTAGACGCCTGTACCTAAGCCCCTAAACTTGCAATTCTGTGACAATGCAGCACAGTTGGAAGCTGAGCACGCAACAGTAACAGTATAATAGCCACATCAGTTGCAGAATTCATTCCAGTTATATGCTTTAAATACTTAGCACATTTACAACCATTTGTTTGTAGGCTGGCATCATCCATGTTAGATAAGCGAAGGAACACCGACTAATTTATTCTGCTAACATGCTACATTGGATTGAAGTTAAATTACATTAAGTGCTCAATCCGACATTTTAATTGCATGGACTTAAACATGCCTAACAAAAATTTGGGCCTAAGAATGGTTTTGGTGACCATTTAATGCATTCAATGTTGGGGCCAGAACATAATACTACACAAGGTTGCATAATTTATAGAGTATAGGTGAAAGATAGGATGAAAGGAATAAATGAAAAACTAAGGCTAGAATAAAATTGAATTCTATTTGTAAGAAAGATGCTGATGCAACAATAGGGCTATTATCTAGGATACTTCCAAAAACCATATAAAGCAAGGAAATGTTAACATGTAATCAGTTCAACCCAAGAAGTCATAAGTACTTGGGCATGGACTTGGAAGCCTGCTATTTTCTGATAGAAATGCTCAAATAACCAATTTAGTGTGTGTATGAACATGATAGAGATTCATATTGCCTCTATAGTGAAATGCAACGGAAATCCGGATTAATTTAAGAATAGCTACAATGAAAATCACTAGAACAGTTGCTACAAGCATTTGCAGAAAAAATTGACCGGAACATTGCTCCACTCAAACACGCTCAAGACATGATGAACAAACTGCCTGCTTTAACATTCTCATTATTTGGATATGCCGTTGAAAGTTATTAGTTTTGCATTGTTATCATTGCCTAAACTAGCTTTACCTTCCAAAATTACTTGCAAACAGAAGTATGGATCGTCTGAAAACTTTCTTTCACCATAGAAGAAAAATGAAGAATGAATACATACCCATAAAATGAACAAGCCAACCAAAAATACTAGCAATCATACATCAAGTAAATCACAGAGTTACAGCCTGAGTACATTTAAATCGAGAAGTATGTTAGATGAAAGCACTCACCACACCATGACTGATAAGGTACTCCACTACGTCAACGAGATTATTGGCAGCAGCCATATGGAGTGCTGCAATCCCAAATCAGTAACTCAAAATCTCAACGAAAATGTTAAAAACTCAACAGAAGAAAATAGTTATTCTTCCCCACCCCGGATTGCTACAAATTAAAACAAAAATCAAATAGATGGCAGTAAACTAGGTGCATCAAACTGATCTAGGACACATTCCATAAAGAGACAACTTTTAAGAAATAGAGTCCACAACAGTTGGAGTGGAGCTAATTCCTTTGAAAGAAACCTGGATCACTCTACAAAAGCCCGCCTGCAACACACGAACATCCTATAAAGAAGAGTAAGCGAGGAAAGAACCTGTGCGGCCCAGTGAATCCTTGGAATCCAGAGAAACACCAGAAGACTCTAAGCGTACGATGTCATCAATATCATCGTATCTTGCAGCCTGTGGAAGAAGCCAAATATTGCAAAGAGAAGGCAAAAACACAAACAATAAAGTCAGCTAACAAAAAAAACGAAAGGGTATGTTAAGGCAGAAAATGGGGGGTGGCAGAGAACCTCAAGCAAGGCGTCGACGCCCTCCGACGACGTTTCCGTTTGGCTGTGGTTTGCGTCCGCTCCCATTGGCTTCAAGGTAAACCGTAAACCAGTCGACGTCGGCGATTTTACCATAATACTAGAAGTCCGGGCCTTGAAGTGCCTTGACTGGCCTGGTCCAGTGTCAACTAGACCCAAGACCAAGAGAGGTATGGAACGATCTTTTAGCCAATTGAGTGTCTCCAGTCCATTCGCCTCGGTTACTCTTTTCAATTAATCAACATGGTAAATGTGCTACAGTGAATAAGGAGGCGTTTTATATCGACCACAACAATCCCTCGTATCGTCGTTGCCTCCTATTTCTCCAATCCCTAACAAAGAGGGAGTCCTGTTCTCTCTCTCTTCTTTGTTGAATCTTCAATAAGTTTGTTCTTTATCATCTTTTTTTTTCTGTCTTTATTTTTTTACAGTTACTTACCATAACGATTCATGTATGTCTCTGTTCCTTTGAGAAAATTAAAACAAATATATCAGGTTAGAATAGACTTATATTTTGAGATTTTTAGTGCTATACAATAAGAGTTTGCCTTTGATTTCTTCGTCTCCATCATCATCTTCATCATGACGTCAGTTATTAACATGGACGTTGAACTTTTAGCTTCCTCCCTTCTTGGTACTTCCATTCAATATCAGGTATTCTTGTCTTTCTTCTCGTTTCCATTTCGATTCTTAATACTTGGTATAAGATCCAGTTTTTCTTTCCATTCTGGCTATTTTCATTTTTCTTTTGTGATCTGTGTTTTGGCTGCTTAGGAAATTGTGCTGAAGAATTTAGGAAATGGAATAAATGAAATATTTAGACTTGTCGTTGATTTGGGACTTTCATTACTAGCAGGGGTTTGGGTGTATCTTAAGGAAAGTCGAAATTTCTTAATTCGGTGGTTCTTCACAAATAAAGATGTGATTTTGACTCTAGGTGTTGTAAATTGATGTGGGATTTTGGTTTCAGGGTGAAATCCAGAGCAAAGTGGAGAGTAGTGACAGGGGATGTGGGGATCATGGTGGGATATGTGCTATATGCTTGGACAAGATTGTGCTTCAGGAAACTGCTCTAATCAAAGGCTGCGAGCATGCTTACTGGTTAGTCCAATCAATTTCCTTCCTTATCGTAGTTTACTGGTTTCAAGCTAGTGCTTCCTTAGCCATACCTTTTACCACCTGTGTCCTGTTTACTTGTCTATTCTATTGGATTTGGAAGTTCATGTGCTTGTGTGTATGTTACATCGAAGAAGAAGAAAGCACGCAGAAGGAAGAAGATAGTAGGCAACAAAAATTATGTCGTAGTGTTTCCTTCTTGTTCTTTAATTAAAACGATGCAGTTCAGTCTATATCTTACGTTCCTTAGCTATACATGTCTACATGTGTGTAGCATGGGTATGATGACATGTGTCAACCAAGGGAAGGCATGGATGTCTATATCTGTAACAACTGACAGGTTATAGGAATGTCAGTTAATATTGTCACGATGTTTTTTCTTCTCATTGTCCCTCAATTTCTGTGCATGACTGTCATGTTCATAATCTCTTCATTTGCGCTTAACAACTTGGTATTAGAGTCAAACGAACCTCATAGCGTTATCATGGCTGAAGGAACAAGAGCATCTGAACTTCGATGAATCAAGGGGAATGTGAAAATGTGGCTGGAAAACCAAGTGAGGAATGAAAGCGGGGTGAAAGGGTGGCTGTATAAGGTAGGCATTGCTGCAATGCATTTGGAAGGGGAGGCATAGGAATGGTACCAACTGTTTAAGAGGGGGTGAATGCTAGGGGAATCCTTAAGTTGGGACGAGTTGAAAAAATCAATAACACAATGGTTCGATGAGGAAGTGTTCGATGATCTGGGGGGGAGTTCAAAGAACTCAAGCAAGAAGGGTCGATACAAGATTAATTGCTGAGGAGTAAATTAAAAATCTACACTGCTTGAGTAAATTAAAAATCTACACTGCTTTCCTATCGACTTAAATTTTCTGAGCAGGTTGGTGGAATTTAGAAAGAGAGGTATGTCTACTTTCTGATCTTTGACGAGCCCCTACTGGTAGATATTTTGGCCACTAGGAGTTCTTTTAGTAAATTTTTTTGCAAGTTCTTTTGGTGAATTTGCCATCTATAAATGTTGAGGTTTTTCACAAACTTTCTTATGGTTTTACCTATATGTTTTTTGAGCAATGTAAGTTTGAGGAGCAAACTTTGACGTCTTTGAAGAAGTGAAAAATCTCCTCATTTCTTTGTCTTTTTATGGTGGTTGATTAGTTAAATTCGTGATTTCATGAATTGCACACTAAAAAGTAGCAGGTCATTCTAGTATTCAGGTCTCCAATCTTCTGTTCTTTGTTTTGTGCAGTGTGACGTGCATCCTTCGATGGTCCACATACAATCAGATTCCTACCTGTCCTCAGTGCAAACATCCCTTTGAATTTCTCAATGTTCATCGTTCACTTGATGGCAGGTACCAATTGCTTGTCTGTCTTTCAAAAAAACACATGTTCCTACGAGTTGTGATTGAGTGGACTGATCTTTGTCACTTTAAAATTATCTTGTCAGTTATTCTTTTCGAAAACTGGATGGCTCAATTGTTTCTAATACCTAGTTCCCTCTTCTTTACCTTTTTTTTTTTTTGGGCGTTTCTCATAGATATATATTTGTTCTTTTACAGCATCCACGACTATATGTTTGAAGAAAGTGTGTGCCTTCTTCTTAGAGCTACATGGTTCAACCCTTTAATTCTGGAAGATCCCAACTATGGTTGTGAAGATTTAGAGGACTATGAATATGAATACGAGGAAGAGGATGATCTTGATGAAGTTTTCTTCAGCAGATCATCAACTCTTCGCATTGGTAACCGAAGGTGGGGTGATAATGGATATGTTAGGGCAGGCCGTCAGGAAGCAAGACCAGTCCATCGGCCAAATTCCCTTGAGGCCGGGGCAAGTTCTTCACGTGAACCTAAAAAAGAGGTAGCAAAAGATAAAACAGGGCGAAGGGCAAAGCGGGCGCTCAGGCGAGAAGCTGCAGACAAGGCGGCTGCAGCAAAACATCAACAGCATTTGGCAAGGTTTGGAAGGAAGTGATTTCTGTATTCTACAAGTGGAGTGGCCAACTCTTTAAGCCAAAAACCCTTTTATGTGGTCGTTGTACAGTATTTCGTGCTTTAACTTGGGGAAATAATGTGACTGGATAGTTGTTTGGGTATGCCGGAGGATACCCATTGTCTCTTTCAATGTTCGATTTCCAATTGCAAAAGTCAGTAACCTAATTCATAACATCAAATTTATGGCAGTTGGACGTTTTTAGTTTGCTGGATTGAATTGAACGCTAAGACATTCTCGGCCTTGGATGAAGTTGATAGCTCCCATTTTAATTTAGAATCCATTTGGAAATTTGATGGAGTTGGTATGTAAATCTGTAAAATATGATAATCAAAATAAGTGGATTTCAAAATTATATGGTTCTAATCGTTGATGTCATTATTCAGAACGTGGAACTCTGCGGGCAATTTTATGCGAGACAAGACAGGTTTCTAGCTGGAGATCTTATTCTTATAGACCACTGGTATTGAAAGGAATACTTAAATATCACATAACATTCTATTTTATCGAACATAATTGAACTTTTATATTGAAATATGTACTTGGTCGGGTCGGCCTAATAAGCCCCGGCTTAGGGGGTCCAACTTCAAGCCTATGTGCTGACGGCCCGGTAGTAAGAGATCGACTCCCATGCAAATGCAATGATTCACGTAGAGATGTAAACCTAATAGGTAACTTATCGCATATATAAGGTATTGTTTAACCATGATAGAGGTATGACCAAAAAAACCCTAATTTCTCTGTTGTTTCTAGCAGCCAAAACCTTCTCTAAATACTGACTTGAGTGTCGGAGGGACCTTCCGAGAAACAACCCCCGGATTGTCTTTGTTTGTTTTGCAGGTACCACTTAGTCGAGTTTCTACAAGATCATGGATCAGAATGACGATATCCCAGTCCAGCAAAATCCGGCTGAACCAGTTGGAGCCCACCGTGGGGCCCGGGCATCGGGGAACCACATCTAGAAACACACAAGTAAGCCAGGCGGCAGCGGCCAATCCTGATATCGCCGCCGTTACGACTCTTGCGATACAACGGATGGGTTTGCAGCAACCCGTCGCTCATCCATCACCACATCTAGATTCTCATACGCAATCTTCACGTCCAAGTGATCCACCACACCTCCACGACCAACATCAAAAAGAACAGAGCACAACTCTAGAGGATGGTGTAGAAGTTAATTCGCATCCCAATTCCCAGCGCCCTTTGGATGCAGACCCCCCAACACCACCGCCAATCTCCTTCACCAAAGAACAGCTAGAGGAGGCGGCCGATCAGCTGATCCGTCAAGTTCGGCAATCTCGGCCAGAACAGCCGCAGAACCCCGCTCGGCATATTGGCTTGCCACCCGATCACCATTCTACCGGAGCCCTCGAGAGAATTGTGGATGATCGAATCAATTTGGCCATGAGCTCCCGCCCAGTTCGAGTGCCCGCGCAGTATAATTCTCTCTTCATTCCGGAAATCCTGGATACCCTCCTAGGAGCCGGTACCAAAATACCGACCCCCAAGAAGTATACCGAAAAGACTGATCCCCTAGACTATTTGCAGCACTTTCAATCGATGATGAATCTACACTGCGTCCCTGACGCCATTCAATGCAAAGCATTCTGCACTGCCTTTCAGGAGGGAGCCCGCAGATGGTTTAATAGCTTACCCCCGAGCTGCATCACTTGCTTCGAGGATTTCAAACTGTTGTTCCTCAACCAGTTCGCTACCAGCAAGCGGCCTCAGAAAACGGCGCTGGAGGTGATGCAGTTGACCCAAGGAAGGAACGAAAGCTTACGGGAATTCATTACCCGGTTCAACAATGAGGCCGTCGAAGTTCCCGATCTCACCTGTTCATCTATGCTAGCCGCCCTCATGAGTAACACGAGGGATGAGGAATTTAAGAAATCGTTGGCTCTTGACCAGCCGCGGTCTATTCAGGAGATTAGGAGTCGAGCGGATAAGTATATTCAACTAGAAGAGGTACTGAGAAACACGAAGCGTAGAGCGGATGATCGAGAGCCGAGCGGTAGGGCAGATGATTCAAGCAAACGGCAGAGGGATAGATCTAATTGGAGAAGGCCAGTCGACCGACAAAGTCAACAACGCGAGACCTTCACCCCCCTCAACAGGCGATATGCTGAAGTACTGGAGATAATGAGGGCTGAGGGCGAGCCCCTCAGAGAACCCAGAGCTATGCGAGCCTCCCGAGACACAAGGAATCCCTCGTTATATTGCCGCTTTCATAGAGATGTGGGTCATGATACGGAAAGTTGCTGGAATTTGAAGCAGGAGATCGAGCTCCTTATCCAGCGGGGAAGGCTAAATAGATTCCTGAGGTATGGGCAAAATAACGGTCGGGATAATGAGGGTGGAACCGACCGATCCGACCGTTGGCGAGGATATCAGAGGCAAAATGATAGACAGGGTGACGACAGGCGGACTAGGAATACGGACGACCGGCATAACGCGAGGGCACAGTCCAGGGCAAGAGAGGATAGAAATGCCGAGCGTCAAGATGACCGACCAGTCAGGGTCATAAACATGATCTTTGGAGGTAACGCAGCAGGCGGGTCGACCGCTAAAGGGAGGAAAAGATACGCCAAGCAGATCGGAGAGAGCTCATCAGCAAAAATAAAGAAGCCGAACGACGGTGTGATATCGTTCGATGAATCTGATTTGGACGGTGTTAGCTGCCCCCATGATGACGCGTTAGTGGCCACCTTGAATATAGACGGTAGTGAGGTGAAGCGTGTGATGATCGATACGGGCAGCTCGGTCGACCTGTTATATTATGACGCCTTTAAGCAGATGGAAATTCCTGAAGAGCGACTTTTGCCAATAGAGGGGCCCATCAAAGGGGTAACAGGAGCATCGGCCTACCCGTTCGCTCGGGTAGCATTGAATGTGAAATTCGGTCAGAAACCATGCCAGGTGGAGAAAAGCGTGGAATTCCTGGTCGTCAAGTTCGCGGGGGCATATAACGCCATAATTGGGAGAGCTACCCAAAACGCGCTTAGAGCGGTCGTCTCCACCTACTATCAGGCGATGAAGTTTCCAACTCCGCAAGGAACCGGTGTTATCAGGAGTCAGCAGAAAATCGCCCGGGAGTGCTATTTGGCAGAAACGAGAGCCCTCGAGGGGGCAGTAGTGCTGACGAGCTCTTTAGGTCTAAGAACCGAGGAAGAAGGCCGACAGTAGATAAGTTTTATTTTAGTACATTTGCTTCTCTGTTCGCATTTTTATTACTTGTGTTTTGGGTACCTTTTTCCTGGCTCCGATAGTCAGGTTTTTTAATGGCCCGCATCGCCTTCATTAATAAAGAATCTCACCAAAATGCGCCATAGTAAATGACAGATCGCATGATGTCTCGGCAAGTTTTCGACATAGCTCGCCCTTGAGCAAAGCTCGGGCTTCTACAATCGACAAGTTTTCGACATAGCTCGCCCTTGAATAAAGCTCGGGCTTCGACAATCGGCAAGTTTTCGACATAGCTCGCCCTTGAGTAAAGCTCGAGCTTCGACAATCAGCAAGTTTTCGACACAACTCGCCCTTGAACAAAGCTCAGGCTTCGACAATCGGTAAGTTTTCGACATAGCTTGTCCTTGAGCAAAGCTCAGGCTTCGAAAATCGGCAAGTTTTCGACATAGCTCGCCCTTGAGCAAAGCTCGGGCTTCGACAATCGGCAAGTTTTCCACATAGCTCGCCCTTGAGCAAAGCTCCGGCTTCAACAATCGGCAAGTTTTCGACATAGCTCGCCCTTGAGCAAAGCTCGAGCTTCGACAATCGACAAGTTTTTAACATAGCTTGCCCTTGAGCAAAGCTCGGGCTTCGACAATCGGCAAGTTTTCGACATAGCTCGCCCTTAAGCAAAGCTCAGGCTTCGACAATCGACAAATTTTCGACATAGCTCGCCCTTGAGCAAAGCTCAGGCTTCGAGAATCGGCAAGTTTTCGACATAGCTCGCCCTTGAGCAAAGCTCGGGCTTCGAGAATCGGCAAGTTTTCGACATAGCTCGCCCTTGAGCAAAGCTTAGGCTTCGACAATCGGCAAGTTTTCAACATAGCTCGCCCTTGAGCAAAGCTCGGGCTTCGACAATTGGCAAGTTTTCGACATAGCTCGCCCTTGAGCAAAGTTCGGGCTTCAACAATCGACAAATTTTTGACATAGCTCACCCTTGAGCAAAGCTCGAGCTTCGAAAATCGACAAATTTCCAACATAGCTTGCCCTTGAGCAACGCTCGGGCCTCGACTTTGTGCCTTCGACAAAACTTCGATATTACGCATTCAACAAAATTTTAAACGTAGCTAGACATATTAGCACCGCTCAAACCATGACGTTTTTGCATGCCTAAGCTCCGAGCGATATCATCGGAGTTAAACCGAGAGCCGACATCTTGGATCCACCGACCTCGATGAAAATTCGGCTGAACCGTTTAAAAATATATCGGTCGCGGTCAACTTAGACCGCGTACTCTGAATTTGTCCTGTGATGCTCAGAACGATCTTTTTGTACAAATTTAATGGCAGGCTGCGTGCGATAAACTTCTACCGAGCATTCGACTTCTAGCGAGCT
>JAOTAZ010000218.1:16004855-16018699 GCA_025629785.1 Erythroxylum oxycarpum
TATCCAAATCACAAAATATTGTTCAACACATGATTAAACCCTAATCATGCTAATCTAATCATACTACTGTAATCTGCAACCACAGCCTTACAATAACATAACTAAAATTTCAGACAATAAATGATACTCCCCTTTGAAGCCCATGAACTTAAGCCATCGCTACATCTCCAAGAGAATCGGGGCGCCTAGCCAAGTATGTCGGCCGTAGTCCTCAATGTTGTTGATACTCTGACGGCATCCATGGTAGAGGTGATCCTGTGGTGAAGAAGATGCTGGAACTGAGGCGGCAGTAGACGGCGAATGATGGTAGATGATGGACTGGTGGCGACGTGAGGAAGTGAAATCTCGGATCGTCTCTGTTTAGATCTCCCGAATGTATGTGCTTGTGTTGTCTATCGGTGGAGTGTTGACGGTGTGGTATCAAGTGTCTCTGTATCTCTATAGTGTTAGCCCCCTCCCTAATTACCTAATTCGGTAACTATTTAAAGAACCGAGGCAAGTCGGGTCGGAACAGTGAGAGAAATTTCCTTTTACGGTCCGAGTATCCGACTACAGGTCGCGACGTGTGAGTTAATTCTCGTCGCGACATGCTACTCTGCTTACTCGCTGCGACGAGCTAATTATTTGTCGTCACAGCGTGTCATTTGGGGCGTGTTCGTCGCGACGAAGCAATTGTGTGCGCCGCGGCGTATCAACTTCTGCATGCGCCGCGACGTGTGAATGACTTGTTGACTTCTTTTATCTCTTTGACTCCATCTTTCCTACAAAATAAAATAGCAATTTGCAGTATCAATATTTCTAAAAAAAATTAAGATGCAATTAATATCAATTTACAACAATTTTACTAACAAATTGCAATTCATATGAGCTCAATATAGGGAACCAATTTAAGCGCAAAAAGCGTCAATTAGGAGTCAAAAAGTACTTTAACAATTACGAGAATGCAGCCAATTAATAATGTATACTTGGGCTCAATCATCTGTACACTAGTCAATGCTCCTTCATACATATCCTTCACCACTTTGATATAAGCGCTAGGAATGCCCATTGCTCCAAACACCACCATATGAGTTCCCTAGTCTATAAATGAGATGAACTATTTCTGACCATACTAGTACATATCTGGATTACAAATATCCGTTTGTATGATCTTTAATATTTTTTGAACTTCTTTTGGCACCTTTCTTTTATTTGTTAGACTGTTTATCCCTTTATGCAGTCTATACAAGTTTCAAAATTAGTAAAATCTAAAGTACTAAGTACTCCATCATTCACCAATATTTTAATCCTTTCTACAGAGATATGCCTTAATCTCTAGTGCCATAACATAGAGAAATTTTCATTCATAAAATAACGTTTTGTTCTAACATGAAAATGTATTGCATTGTAACAAGTATTATCTTACAAATTAAAATAGAAAAGACCATTAAATAATGTACCATTCCCAACAAATTCATATTTATATTTTATCTTAAAAGATTTATCTAAAAAATGAAATGAATATCCAAAAGGTACAAGTCTTGAAACTAAAATCAATTTCCTAGAGAAATTGGAAATATAAAATGTCTTTTCTAATTTACAAAACCAAATTTTATTTATAACATGGATTGTAAAACTAGAATTAATCCACACGTGTCATGACAAAATTCAGCCATATTAGATTCAAAACAAAATAGTGAGATTAGATTACCTATCGTTTTTAGTCATTCCTTATGTTTGACACTATCCTTCTTCATGTGTCCTTTTTTTCTACAAAAGAAGCACTTAAATTCTTGCTTAATGTAAGCTTGAGCAGGTATTTAACCTCTTCACCTTATATTGGCTTGATTTTTCTTCTTTCTTTGAACAACTAGATGTGCACTTTGTGAACTTTCTCCTTGTTCTATTAACAATCTCCCTTCCACTTGAACGCACATGATCATTAATTCATTTGTTGACTACTTATTATTAGGTGTATTATAAGAGATTTTAACAATGTAATGCAAGAAGAAACAATCAGACATCTTAATCTCGAGTTTCTTTAACTGAGCTACAATGTCCTTCAGCTTTATGGTAAGCTCATCCACACCTCAAACACCAGTGCACCTTGTAAATGAAAATTTCATAATCAGGTGCTTGTAAATGCTTTGTTTGAAGTTTTGAATTGCTCATCAATAGTTTTCAGCAGAGCATGGACATTGACATGTTATTTTACAGAACCACAAATGCTAGTAGAAATTTTAGTTTTTATGAGCATCACATTTAGGTTAAGGCCTGGCCAAAGGTAGGAAGGGCACCTGTGTTAGAGAAGTGCTCTGAAGGCAATCACTTTATCAACTATTGTACAAAAATTTTTAATTAATGAAAAAGCTTTTTCGTTAATTTGATGTCCATGTTCTTTAATAATTGAAAGTGATCTTAAATCAAATTAATGAAGTTCTTGATACATTACATAGCATGAAGGAAATCATGATGAGATCATGATAATGAGATTCCTTTCATGTGTAATTATGTTAGTATCTAAATTATCCCTAGTCATAGGATTAATGAGATAAGACATTATTATCCTGGATAGACTAGCACATGTTATTCTCTTTGATTAGATCAAGCAGTGGATCTTATAAGCTATAAGCATGAGTTGTTTAGAGTTAACAAGCGAATGCTTGCTAAGAGTAGTAAGTCCATTGGATGACCTGCCATGAGATAAACATATGGATAATCTATTATAGTGTCAATGATAGTCTTATCACAATAATGGTGCAAATATCCTTAGACTTGAGGTGCTCAAGGTTATTTTAGATACTAATATTGTATTTTGACTCCATTCCTCGTTGTCTCTTAGAGGTTGCTCATAGGGTGGTGATTGGGTATAGTTTGAGGTATTCAAAGGTAATTCATTAGCCAATAAAGGATTCACCACACTTGATAGAAGGAGATGATACCCACGACCTCTTGTCGGGTTTATTACTTAGGAATCTTTAGCCATAGTGGAAATGTCATGGATATAGTCTTTAGTGAAATATCCAACTGAGTAATGAGCCTCAAGGACAAGAACTAACATCACTTAGGCTACATGTGATGTAGTCAGTCTAATGGGAATTGACACTTTAACCATACTCTGAACCAAGTGGGGTATAGATGATGAAATGATGAGTTGCATAGGAACATTGTCTATAGAAGGGTTCGTAATCAAACCACCGACTTTTCAGTCAATTGAGGGTCATGATGTGTTGCTACATACCATTCATGGTTAGCATAACTAGGAACCTAATGGGTCACCCGCATTGAAAATGTGAAGAATGAGTAAAATGGTTTTGAATGGGGATCTAAGATATGAGAGATACATGACTAAGCTACACAAGTATGGTAGTTTAAGGTCTTTTGATTTTGAATCATATGACACATGTGAATCTTACTTATTAGGTAAGATGACAAAATTACCCTTTAACAAACAAGATGACAAAATTACTTTTTAATAAACAAGATGACAAAATTACCCTTTAAAGTAGGGGTGAAAGTTTCATGCTAAATTAAGTGGCTAAAAGCCACTTAATTCCAACTAACTCTCCATTGATGTTGGTGATTAGAGGAAGACCAAAGGGTGTAAGAAACATCAATTTTCGTGCAAGTGTTGTGTGAAAACAAGAGACTTTTGGTGAAGTATTTATCATCTTCTCTCACTAAACCCTCTCCACAAAGCTAGCACTTTATGTGTGTTCTAGTGATTCTTCCTAAAAGGTTTCAAGCTTCTCTCTTTATGTGGATATCATTAGAGACTTTTTCTTTTGGTCGTTATGGTTTATGACGACTCAAAGAGGTAAAGACAATGATAAACGAAGGAGATTGTAAGGTACACATCTTAAGTTCATGTTTTGTTAAACTTGAAAGTTCTTATCTTTTTAGGTTTTGTTTTATATTTTTACTGTTGTTTTTTATTTTTTATGCATGTGATGCAAGATTAAAACCCAACAACCTGCCCAGAGCCCATTATCAGAAAGAACAAAATAGATAACAAAAGGGTCCTTATTTTGCCTCAATAAAGAGCCTACTCTTGCCCCTCATAAAGAGCAATAAAAAGGGCCTTTATTTTTCCTTTTTTTGTTATTTATGAATAGGGGCTGATCTTAAATCAAATTAATGAATTCCTTGATACATTACATAGCATAAAGGAAATCATGATGAGATTCCTTAGTCATAGGATTAATGAGACGGGATATATTAGCCTGGATAGACTACCACATGTTATTCTCTTTGATTAGATCAAACAGTAAATCTTATAAGCTATAAGCAGGAGTTGTTTAAAGTTAACATGTGGATGTTTGCTAAGAGTAGTAAGTCTATTGGATTACCTTCCATGAGATAATCATATGGATAATCTATTATAGTATCAATGATAGTCTTATCACAATAATGGTGCAAATATCCTTAGACTTGAGGTGCTCAAAGATATCTTAGATACTAATATTATACTTTAACTCCATTCCTCATTGTCTCTTAAAGGTTACTCATAGGTGAAAGCGATCTAGAAGGGGGGTTGAATAGATCGTTTAATCTTTTTCGCAAAGATCTACAAAAATTAATAAGTTAATACACAAACAATCAAATAAATTAAACAAAGAGAGTAGGGAAGAATGGCAAACACTGTTTTTATAGAGGTTCGGTGCTAAGACCTACGTCCTCTACCTAAGCTCCCACTTAGGATTTGGCAAATCACTTTACTACACACTTTTTAGTTCAGTGTGAACTTTTACAACCCACTTGATTTCCAGCTCAAGCTAACACCTCACAAACCGATTTGTTTTTCCGGCACAAATCCTACCTCACTAGTGATTTTCCTCTAATCACTTAACTCACTATAACAATTATAGAAAATTGAAAATAACAATGCTCAGTACAGCTGAGTAAGATTTAAGAACAATCTAAGAGCAATTGAGAGCAATAATAATGAATGATGATCAGATTCCTTTGCTATTGACTACCCTAATTGATTCTTTGATGTTGCTCCTTTTATCTGTAAGATCCAGAGGATTATAGCCGTTGTAGATCTTCTTATAGCCGTTGTTGATACTCATAGACGTTGTAGAATGATTTTTAACCTGTTTGATATCAATTGACTTCGTTAGATTATGTTTAGTTGCACTGATAGTCGACTAGTCGAAGTGTATCAGTCGAGTAGTATCAATATTTTTATGAAAATTTCATCTACGCTCCACGATCAGTCGACTTGTGTGTTGTTAGTCAACTAGTATACTTATCCAACTTACAGATCTCTTGTTTTTAGTCGACTTGCAATGTTATGGTCGACTTGAGTAAGCCCCACTTAACAAATATGTTAATACTCGGTCAACTTCTAATGTTCTGGTTGACTTGTGCCAGCTCCAACGGACATATTTAGATAAACTTTGATCTTTGTTTGTTGAGATATAAATCTTCAATTATAATCTTCAATCCTTATCTCTTATAATAATCATCTTTTGGACGTTTGAACATTGTCATTCTCTATCTTTTGAACGTTGGAGATTATTATTACCTTTATTTGCATAAAACCTTTAATTGAATAGCAGTCCAAAATACCAGAAATAATTTCTTAACCAATTCTATACATTTTATTATTATCAAAACATAAAGAGATTTTATTTGTCAACCACCATTGTTCCAACAAACCAGAAACTGCTTCTATAGAACTCCCTCCAACTAACAGGAGATGAAAACCAAAAGTTAGACCAACATGCAAATTCATCATTTTTACACATTAATTATCAAACTCACAGGATCTTCATTTTAATGTTTTGATTCTCATCATATCTTTCTGGCAGTTCTAAAAATAAATCCAAGGAATAGAAAGAAACATGGGGGAAGCTCATCCATTTGAATGTTGTGACTCCATGATAAATCCAGCTTTCAGTCTAATACTTTGACTTCGAAGACAAATAAAGTACCCAATCATATGATTATCCACCATATTTATTTGATGTCAAAAAATAGGAAGTGGTGTTAATGTTTTGACATATTCCCATATTGAAGAAATATAAAGATCAAATAAGACTCCTTCACCTGTCTTAAACATCCCAAAAATTGTCTTTCATAAGATAAAAATTTCTTCTCTCCTTTTTGTAATATTTTACTTGTATTATTTCTTGAAAATAACGAAATATCAATTTAGTAGTGTCTGAAGAAGGAAGTATAACTAGTAGAACCTTGTTAATTATGAAATTTTTTATTTATCTATTTAATAGTTATTATTGGGTATAGTTGTAGTAAATTATTGTGCTATTAAATTACATGTTTAGGAAAATTATGTCTAAGAGATTAGATTTTAAGTGAGATAGTTTGTGATCTCTCTAGTCTTTCCTACGAATTTACTGGGTGTGATTTTTCAGTACAATCGTTAACACTCTATTCATCTAGGCAACAGTACTCAAGGTGAATTTGTTATTATTGGTGGAGATTAACTTGAGTTTCAGAACAATTCGTATCAGAGCCAAGGATTTTTCTTAGTATGCTCTATGATTGCAGCGTAATTTGATCTTCCACAATAGAAAATATTTTTTTCTTGGGCTATTGGCATTCCACATTGACAGCTATTGAATTGAAATTGTAATAAAGATGACAGAAATCAAAGATATGACTGCACCAACCACGTTGACAACTTCTGTCTCATCTATTCTACCAAGGACTACTATGACAAATGTAAGATTTGTAGTGGAAATTTTTGATAGTATGGATCATTTCGGCTATGGCAAACTGAGGTTCAAGAAGCTCTTTTTCAGCAAGGTCCTAACATTGCTATTGAAAAAAAGAACATCAGAATTTAACAAAGTTCAACCAATTATGCCTACTTCCCTTGGACACTATTAAATTGATATTTTATTATTTTTAGGAAATAATACAAGTGAAATACTAAAAAAGGAGATAATGAATTTTTGTCTTATAAAAGACAATTTTTGGGATGTTTAAGATAGATGAAAGAGTCTTCTTTTTATAACTTAAAAAGAGTCCTCAATCTTTATATTTTTTCAATATGAGAATAAGTCATAACGTTAACAATTCTCCACCTTGGCATATTTCACATCTTCAAATCTCTCACAAAACTTATCTTTAGTAGTGTCTTCAAATGCGTTTTAAAGTGCTCATCTTCAATTTTTAACAATATTGGTCATTTGGGTTGAAGAAGGTCCCAAGGGTTCAGTTGTTCACCGATTCAAGTGGTACGTGTGTTGGGTTTAGATTGTCATGAGACAGTTCAGTTCCTATCTACCGTTGGTGTTAAAGGGAGAACTGCAAGGAGCCAACCCTAGTATAAGAGGACTGGGTTGGGCCAACCACTGGTGTAACGGTTGTTATGCTAATAGCAGAGTCGGGTAGCTAAGTTGGTATAGAAGAATTGCTGCGTCACAAGAAATCCTTCTCTATATAAGTTCTCGGACAAGATTTTTTAACAGAACTTTGATAGGTGAGAGGTATAAGCACCATAAGTCGTGAAGTGATCTCATACTAAACAAAACGACTTTCACTTTCCATAAGCAAAATTCAATCAAGTCAACCTATTCCTGCAGTTGCGCTCGCTACCTCTCTAATGACCAATTTTACTAAAAATTGAAGATAGGCGCTTTAAAGCGCATTTGAAGACGCTACTAAAGATAAGTTTTGTGACAAATTTGAAGATGCGAAATATGTCAAGGTGGTGAATTGTTAACGTTATGATATATTCCCATATTGAAGAAATATAAAGATGGAGGAGTCTTCTTAAGTTATAAAAAGAAGATTCCCTCACCTATCTTAAATATCTCAAAAATTGTTTTTCATAAGATAAAAATTCCTTATCTCCTTTTTTAGTATTTCACTTGTATTATTTTCTAAAAATAGTAAAATATCAATTTAGTAGTGTTTGAGGAAGTAGGCATAATTGGCTGAACCTTGTTAAATTTTAGTGTTCTTTATTTGTCTATTTAATAGCTATTGTCAGGTATAGTTGTAGTGAATTATTGTGCTATTAAATTATATGTCTAGGAAATTTATGCTTAAGAGATTGGGTTTTAAGTGGATCGTTTGTGACCCCTCTAATCTTTCCTGAAAATTTACCTGGTATGATTTTTCAATATATTCGTTCACACTCTATTTACCTAGGCAATAGTATTTAAGGTGAATTTGTTATTAATGATGAAGATTAACCCTAGTTTCACAACCAATGTGGCAGTTGATCTCAAAAAATGATATGTACATTGAAGCGGGAATCCATATACGGGTACAACAGTTTTCTAACTTTCTTTTTCCTGTTGCACGCTCTGACTAACTGCAGATTCACTCGTGTTGACAATTAAGGAATGTGGAATGATGGATGAATTTGATCCAACCATGATTGAGTCAATATAACCGGTTTCCCATGGGAGACTGATCTACGATATACTCCACTATAATACTTGTATTGATAGATCATGAATCCTATGTCAAGGAAGGGCATTTACACTCTACAAGTTTTATATAATTGACCACTATTCCTAATGGCATCTTCTCAAATGCTTAAAGATCTTACAAGTGAATGAAACATTAAACTTCAACTATCCCTTCATGATCAGGAGTTTCCAAAGAACCTATTATGAGTGTATCATTGATCTTTGCAAAAGTTTTCTGACTATGAGTTCATTTAGGAATTTCATCTTATATCAAACACCAAAAGGTGCAAACCATTGTTGTTTCCAAATTTTGCTAGAAAAAGAGCTTAAGAGAAAATAGTAGTTTTTCTTTTGAGATAGAAATCATACAAAAAGACTCCTTTTAGGATCAGATATCAGCAATGACATTGGTCTTGAAAATGCCACCAGAGTCTAAAGACTTGCAGATGACACCGTGAGAAGCCCAGCAGCAAAAGACGTTGCCAGAAAACAATTAGAAGCAAATGCAGAAATTACAGAAGATATAATGGGTATAGAATCTGAAATGTAGAACAATACTGATCAATAAATCACTACTTGAACAGAAAATTTTCAAGGGAAACTTCTGCATGTTAGTATAGTCATTATTTCTACTTTCGTATATAGCCGTTACATATATTTATAATTATTATGTAAATAGCTAGCTAGTCAATCTGTCTATTTAAGGAGTATTAATCCTCTAGCTGATTTTTAGGTATGTATAATCAAGTTTATTCCCTATTTAAAGGGGAGGACTCTCAATGAAAAGATAATTTTTTGGCAAAGTTGTCACTTCTATCGTCTTACTTCTATCGTCTTACTTTTATCGTCTTACTTTTATCGCCTTACTTCTATCGTCTTATTTTCATCATCTTACTTCTATCGTCTTACTTCTGTCTTCTTACTTTTATCGTCTTACTTTCATCATCTTACTTTTATCGTCTTACTTTTATCGTCTTACTTTCATCTCCAGAACGTCTCTACTTATAAAGATCATAACTTTTAGCTCAGATGTCTAAAATTTTCATACAATATACCGTTGTAAAGATAAAAGAAAGATATACAACTCTCAAGAAGGAAACTTTGCCAAAATCTATCTAGATTAATCCAGATTTTCTCCTGAAGTCAAAACATGAATTTCACAATCAGCTCTCAACGTCCTGCACCCAGTTCTCAACTTCATGACAATTTTTGAGATTTTTAGAGACAGAATTGAAATTCGATGTCTTTATACGAAATGTAGCTATATATCTCTAGTTTAATCCAAATCAAGAATCATCTCATTTGGACAACTAGAGAAAACGCTGTGGCTAAAAGACTGAAGCATACTCAGTGAACATTTTCCAGATTTTCAAACTTTCAACATTTTACAACACCTGATCGCTAATAATCTTTCAAAACACTAAATTAACATTATAACCAAAATTTTCATCCCCAACAACACAGTATTTATGAACAAACATGTAAATGTCATTTTCTATGCAGATGATAGTAACTTATCAAATTTATTTCATAAATCCCCAACTTTAAAGGATTTATTCACCACTTACCTGCTGAAAACTCCAAAATCTTCAAGCCCTAAACTCCACATAATTTCCGTACTTCACTGAGTACAATGACCAGCTTCTGGTTTTTCTTAAGGTAGAGGACACAAATGGCAAAGTGGGTTTGGTTTAGGAAAGGAAAAGCATAGATATCTCTTAGAAGGTGTTTGATGGAAAACTCTGTGTATGAGAAGAAAATTTGAAGAAGATGATAAGGAAGAAGGAACTTAGACAAGACTTAACCTGTCAACTTTCAAAGAACAGTAACCTATTTCTACCAAAAGTACAAAAGCCTAGTGACACTTGTCACTTTCCCAATACCTAAGCTCTAACTTAGTTTCTTTTGAAACTAACTCCCTTAAACTTTCATCTTTTCAATCCAACTATCTCCAAGGCTTCTTTTGATTTCTTTTTCCTATTTTCTAAAATTTTCAAAATTTACTCCTAAATTAACCAAAATTCACAGATACCATATTCTTACCAACCAATAGAATATCCAATATAAACAAATTTGAATTCTTAAAACTCCAAAAAAAATCACGACTCGATTCAATTATACCCAGAATTATTCATAAATGCATGTACAATTATTTTCATGTGCAACAGCTTCACTATTTATATGTATATGTATGACATATTATGCATGAACATGGAAGTGCATCTCTAACTTTTATTAATCACTCACATTTACCATTCTAACCTTCCCACAAGTAATGGGATGTTACATCTTAGCTAGGAACCTTAAGTAATTGAAAGGGATCTTAAATCAACTAGACAAACTTGAAATTTATGCATCATGATTAGCTACGTTAGTATAATCCACAAAAAATGGAGAGGGACCAATATAACAATAGACAACATTGTTATAGGCAAATTCGACTTTGGTGATAAGAAAATCCTAATTTTTTGACTTGTCATGACATATGCATCTCACCAAATTACATAATAGTCTGTTCACTACCTTCGTTTACCCATCAGTTTATGGATGAGTGGAGTTACAAAATTAAAGAGAAGAATCAAACATACCCCCTAAAATTCTCCAGAAGTGACTCTAAAACTTAGTATTACAACTAGATATATTAAATTTTGGAATGCCATAAAGTCTCGTCAGTTCTTTAAAGAATAGTTTTACAATTGAACTCACATATGCCATCTTCTTACAAGGTAGAAAATGTGTCATCTTTGAAAACTTGTCAACCACAAGAACAATAAAATCCATTCCTTTTTGTGTTCCTGTCAATGAGTATGTGTTCTACCAATTTTCCCCTCAAATTACATCAGTAAATGACACAAATATTGCTTCCAAAAAAGTGCATATCCATCCCTTTATAGTTGTACAATAATACTTAATATAGTATAATCTTATGGCAATTCAACTATGGTTAGTTTTACGACACACATCTCAACAGAGGCGCCAATAAGGATAGCTTAGAAGTCTTCATCTCATCACAACAACATCACGAAAGACGTTATCTCCCATCAGTTTGATGGATAAGTTTACATCTGCTATCTTTAACCCAAATGAAAATAACTAACTAATTAGAGTTCATAGGAAATACACAGTCCAGGATTCCAAAAACGAAAAACCAGGCAAAGGTTTCAGATAGTTCCAAATGTGGACAAATTCAACATCCACATAAACACCGTTCAGTACACGAATTCAGTATGACATCCCCACAAATTTAACATCCATACAAACACAATTTGGAAACCAGTGTTTTGAGACCCGAACCAGTCATCAAACCGGAGGCCTTACTGGTTACCGGTTTGACCAGTTCGATCGGTTCAACCACTGGTCAAACCGATGTGACGTCATAATTATGCAATAATTATATTTAATTATATATAATATTAATAGTATTAAAAATATAAAAATATACCAAAAATAAAAAAATAAAAAAATAATTGTCGGACCAGTCAAACCGGCCAATTGACCGGTTCAAATTGGGTCAATTAAAAACTGGTCTTTTAGGTTGAACCGGATCGGATAGCCGACCGATCACCGGTCGAACTGGTCGGACTGGCCGGTCGGGTCTGGTTTCCAAAACAGAGTCGGAAACTATAAAAGCAATACACAAAACTCGGTACAAAATAAAACTCACTAATCTCAATCGATGAATAAAGAAAGACGTAGAAGGAAGAACAACACAAAAGCATCGGAAGGAAGAAGGGAACCGAAGCACGATAAAGACATAGAACGAAAACGCACTCAGGGAAATGAAACATTGGGCCAAGGAAGAAGATGGATGCAGAAGGAAGAAGATGGACGGTGAGAAGCAAACCAACGCCCACACAAGGCGACAAAGGACCAGCGGAAAGAGAGAAAAAGAAAGTAAGGTGAAAATGGAGACGGGGGTGGGCTTCGTGCTAAGATCAAAAGTTTAACGAAAACAACGTCGTTTGGTAACGACATCATTTTCGATTTTACAAAAATGCTGAAGAAGAAGCTAACGATTGTGTTTATATTTTAATTTTACTGATAAAATAAGCCTTCCACTGGTAAATAACTGACGGAATACAGTTTCTTCAGTACACCTCGATTCATTTATGTTTTACTAAAAACATTACAGTCGAAGCAAACGACGATGTTTAATCTTCAACTTTACCGACGGAATACACTTCTGTCTGTAAATGATGATGTTTATTTTTTCACCTACCGTTCGCGCCTCTTTTACCGACAGTGATTCCTATTCCGTCACTAAATTCCATTGCAAAAGTCAGCGAGATAGCTTCCCATATAGCTATATCGACGGATATTTTCTCCATCGCAAACTACCATATATTAAGATAATTTTACCGACGGAATGTGATTTTTTGTCGTTAATTTTCAACGGTATTGTTTCCATTGGTAATTCTCTTGTAGTGAATTTTTTAATTAAGCTATTGAAAATCAGATAGTCTATAATCATATTTACATAATTGACTTAATAGATTTCTAAAGTGGTATGGAGAGGGTTATGTTAGGTATCTTAACATGCAGAGCTTAACCTATTTATTTGAATCTTAACTCATGTTAAGCTTAACATATTTATATGAATCTTAACTCATATAAAGCTTAAACTATTTATATAGAGTGTTTGAATTTTTTAGTAATTTAATTGAATTTTAATTTTAATTTTAACTTTAACTAAATTCTAATTTAATACTAATTATCCTAATGAAATTTAATATCTAATATTGGTATTTATTAATTAAATATTTTGTATTTGTTCTTAAAATTTTTCAAATTTTATGATCAAGTGTTACTTGATTAAATCACTTTTTTAGCAGTTTTTATATTTCTTAATATGTTGATAACATATAAATATTATAATCTTAACTTGTATTTAAGTTTAAGGTTGGCAATGGGTCGGGTTGGGTCGACCTCGACAACTTTTGGTGTGAAGCCTAACGAATCCCAATTTGATTTTATTTTTATTTTTAATTAAAAATAAAAATGATGTCGATTTTCACAAAATGGCATCGTTTTCCCTATATCTGTCAAACCTTAAGTTGGCCTGTGCTTGGGAAGCCCAAGATCGAGCCCTACTTGAGGCCCAGTCTTGGTCCATTGACATCGAGCCCTCGAGCCTAATTGCCAAGCTTATATTTAAGATTAAATAAATTAAATTTCATAATTTATATTCAATTCTTCATCTAAATAATTTATATTCATATTTTAAGATTAATGTTTATTAATGCATTATTATCATTCAAATATTAAGGATGTCAAAGTAATTTTGACTACTGTTTTTTTCATATGACATTATTTTATAATTTAGTAATTTCATCATATAATGTTCTGATTAGATATAAAATATGATATAATATTTATCATATCTAAGTATAATCCTATTAATTTTCCAACAATAATAATCAATTTTATGATATTTTAAAACTATTTTCTATCTATCATTTCATAAATATTTCT
>JAOTAZ010000218.1:16061084-16072565 GCA_025629785.1 Erythroxylum oxycarpum
AGGAATTTGAAGTAAAAAACTTGGGGCAGCTTAGATATTTCCTTGGTATGGAAGTAGCTCGATCCAAGAAGGGAATTATGGTGACTCAAAGAAAGTATACTTTGGATTTATTAAAAGAGACAGGTTGAAGTGACTGCAAACCGTGTGATACACCAGTGGAACAAGGGAAAAGACTTGGGCAGCCTGAAAATGGTACTCCAATAAACAAGGAAAGGTACCAAAGACTTGTTGGGAAACTAATTTACTTATCTCACACCAGGCCAGATATAGCATTTGTAGTGAGCTTAGTAAGTCAATTTATTTACTCACCATATGAAGAACATTGGGAGGCTGTTATCAAAATTTTGAAGTATCTAAAGGGATGTCCTGGTAAGGTGTTGTTCTTTGAAAAGAAGGAAGAAAGAAGCATAGAAGTCTACAGGATGCAGATTATGCTAGCTCCATTACTGACAGAAGGTCAACATCAGGCTACTACACCTATCTATGAGGGAATATGGTTACATGGAGGAATAAAAAGCAGATTGTAGTAGCCAGAAGTAGTGCAAAAGCTGAGTACAGGGCTATGGCTCAAGGAGTGTGTGAAGTTTTATGGCTCCGAAGAGTTATATCTGAGTTAAACTTGGAAGTTAAGCCTCTTATGAAGTTGTATTGTGACAATAAGGCAGCCATTAATATTGTACACAATCCAATACTTCATGAAAAGACAAAGCATATAGAGGTTGATAAGCACTTTATCAGGGAAAAAATGGAAGATGGAAGCACATGTATCCCATTTGTTCCTACTAAAGAACAAAGAGCAGATATCTTCACAAAGGGGCTATTCATACAACCATTTGAAGAACAAATTAGCAAGTTGGGCATGATAGACATCTTTGCACCAACTTAAGGGGAAGTGTAGAGAATCCCGTAATAATAGATAGTCCCTTAATTAAGGGATTATCCTTATAGATTATCTTTAGCTGTAATATCTAGCTAAATTAGGGATATTTCCAAATAAGGAGTCATCCTAATTAGGAAGACTCCCATAATTATGTACCCTAGCTCTATATAAGGAAAGCAGCATCTGTACATCTAATCTATCTGAATAAAAAGAGAGAAGCTTTTACACTTATTTGGATTCCTAGTTATCATAGGATTAGCTATTACTTTTTAATTAGTATTTCTTTTTCCTATTAGGAGTTGGATTGGGTCCTACACTAGTATAAATAGGCTGCCAATGCTTGAATTTTAGGTATGTCTTTTATCAATGAAATAATTTTATGCTTTTAGAGGTTTTTCTACAGACCCTAAGCCCTATTTTCAAGTTCCAGCTATAATCTACATCAATTATAGCCTATTCTATTCTACTTATCTTTGTTTTTCCTTCCCACACTACGTCACTTGTGGTCGTGTTTGATCAGTTACAATTGTAAGAAAGTATTGATTGAGGAAATGGTGTGAATTGTTTCTTTTTTCTTATGCAAGTTATTTTTTAATCAACTACTGGTATTCATGTTGTTTTATTTCATGCTGACAGTTTCTTCTTCAATGTGTTGAACAATTTCCGCACAAGATTCCTTTTTATGGGACACTGGTAGTGTTTTTCTTCATTGATATTTTATCTCTTTCTCTTTTACATTATGTGAATACTTGATGGATGTGAAAACAGTTTCATTCACATTGACCCATAGATGTCTGTATGTAGGCAGGCTTTCTGTAAACCCAAAAGATTTCAAGAAATGAGTGCTCCAAGTTTATTTTGGGAGAAAGATCTTGCAATATAGAGAGAAGATGACTGAGCTTTTCCTTAATAGTCTAGGTTCTGGTTTTCTTAATGGGTTTGGCTTATTATTTATTGTTAGTACATCATGAGTGGACTGGAGAAAGATTATGGTTTCCTGAAAATCATTTCTTATCAAGTCAATGATGCTTATTTAACATTTCTTCAGTAAAACAATTCTTTGGCCTCTAAATCCCTTTTAGAGGTTGTAGGAAACAAAATCATGGTGCTCTCGTATATTGTTAATGTGCTGAGGAAACTAACCATCTTTGAGTTTTTCTTTGCCTTTTGAAACCCATCTTGTTACTGCCTTGTCATTATCCACCCTTTGTTGCTGGTACTGACTCTATCTGTCTTCGTTTCTTGCTTCATCTCAGATTGGATTGTTGAACTTGGAAAATGAGGAATTTATTGAGAAGATTTTAGAGAAGACTCGAGATAATTTCCAGGTGGCTAATCTTTCAAGTTGAATTGGTTGTGGTTCTTTTATGTGAAGGATAATCATAATATACGTGGAAGATTGATTTGATTTATCTTTCTAATTGGATTGATCATAAAGTGATGACATATGACTACTTATATCTGCTGGATTTTTGTTGATGGTTGCCTTTGTGTTTGCCACTCTACCGATTATATATTTTACAGATGTATTTGGAATAGCTTCAGTTACTTTTCTTGTTATGCATTTTGTAATATGTTATGTCTCTGGTGTCCACAACAATGGCCAGTGTGTATCAAGTGAGAAAGTGTTTTACACACTTGAAAGCTGTGCATGCCATGTGTATTGTGGCATTCACTTCAGCTGTTGATCATTGAGGAAATTTTAAATTTTGAGCACATATATTCTATGATCAAATAATTGCTGAGTGTTATTCAAGTTTGAGACTGCTTTGCAAGTGTTCTTCCTAATGCTTGTGAACATTTCAGGATGCCTTAGATTCTGGAAACTGCAACAAGATTCGTGTTTTGATGCGATTTGTCACGGCTATGGTATGGTGGTTTTGCTATCCGATCATTCAAAAAGAAACATAGGAGATTCTTTATGAGGAAAATAATGTTGTTTAGGACTTTCAAGAAATTTTATTGATTTTTTTTAATTATTTACAAAAAGATAGGCTATGACTGACTATTTGCTGGAACTAGATTACCTTCTATGCCGTCTGTTGAAACTAAACAACCTGTCATAAGGTTGTTATGTTAGGCATCACTTACTTTGGATTTTGTATGAACATCCTTTTTGGAAGTTGAAGATTTGATTATCTGGATATGGTTTGTAGATGTGCAGTAAAGTGCTCCAACCTACTTCTCTGGTAGTTGTCTTCGAGACATTATTGTCATCTGCTGCCACAACAATAGATGAGGAGAAAGGAAACCCTGCATGGCAAGCTCGTGGTGACTTCTATGTAACCTGTGTTTTATCCTGCCTTCCATGGGGAGGATCAGAACTTACTGAGGTAATGCTTTTCTGTTCCATCTTCAAATTAAACGAAAAAATCTGTTTAGTGTCCTGATCATTATTCGAAATTGACAATATATCTGTATTCACATTGGTTAAGCAGTATCTGTGTCAGTTCACTAACATAGCATCTCTTGCAGCAAGTTCCTGAAGAAATTGAGAGAGTGATGGTTGGTATAGAAGCCTACCTGAGCTTTAGAAGGCATAGTTCTGATGCTGGCTTGTCATTTTTTGAGGAGGATGGGTCTGGAAATGGTATTGTTGAAAAGGTATGATTTACGACACATTCCATTGTGCATGGAGCTCATAAAATCAGAAAAGAAGAAAGATTCAGTTGATTAGGTTTCTTGCAATTGATCCTACTTTAACTGTGATTCTACTTATGTGATATTCTTATTTGGCTATTTCATTTTGTATCATACTAATTTGTATCTCTATGTCAGGATTTTTTGGAAGATTTGTGGGAGAGGACACAAATGCTCTCCAACAGCGGATGGAAACTTGATAGTGGTGAGAACCTGTATTGTCTTTCAATTCATTTGGTCTCACTCTTTTATTGGAATATATCCTGCAAAAGCTATAGATTATGGAATAAAGCTATAGAGAAGGAATTATGCAAATGATTATTGCCACCTAGGTTTAATCATCCTTCTGGCTGAGCTGAAGGAATTAGGTGGTGTAGAACTCATTCGATTGAGAAGTATAATGTTTCAATGATTTCTAGAACTTCAGCTCAGACCTTCTATTCACTTTTGCTGTTAGGCTGAAGTTGATAATCTCTTCTTCTACTGAATTTAACAACGCTCTTGTCCTCAGCTCAGACCTGTGCTTAAAAAATCAATTACAACTCAATCAGTGTAGTTCTAAATGTATCATTAATCTTCCAAAGTGTTTCTTTATTGGATAGTACATTGCCAAAGAACTGATCAGAAAAAGAGAGAACTGTTGTCATGTGCCAGTTACTTTCACATCTTCAATTTTCTTTTTCTATGCAGCAGTATGTAGGAACACTACTTGGGGCTATAGGCTTTGATGTTTAGGTTGATTGGTGCTGATTGGTGGATTGGATGCTAACATGAGAGATGGTTCTAATGTGCTTATATGTACATATATATTGATATATTCCCTGTGTAGAGCTCATTGAGTGCCACGTGCTTCATATTTTTTATTTCCTATGTTATTATTGCTCTAGTTAATCATTGTTTCATACTTCCACTTTCTAGTCCCAAGACCTCATCTCTCATTTGAAGCTCAGTTGGTTGCTGGAAAGTCTTACGAATTTGGTAGTATCAATGCCCCTGAGCAACCAGAGCCACTTTTACAGCTTTCTGGGATAAATTATGGCAAACAGAAACACAGTGCAGAGCTGAAGTATCCACAAAGGATACGCAGACTCAATATCTTTCCTTCAAGTAAAACTGAGGTAGTGTATGATTGACTATATTGCAGCTTGTGTACAAGAGGAGAATCACTTTTTCATGAAATTTTTTTGAAATCCTTTCCATATGTAAAATCACCTTTGAATCCATAGCACACAACGCCTACGTTTTTCTTATATTGATCTCCATGGATCGTAGGAATTTCAGAAGTCTTGTTGATGGAACAATTTGCAGCATAAATTAGTTAATACATGGTCAATGAGTCTTGTAGCTCATGTCACATGACTTGTAGCTCATGTCACATGACTTGTAGCATCAACCTTAAACATATTAGCTCTATGAATCTTTGGATTCCCCTGGTTTTGCATCTTAATTCTTCAGAACAGACGCTAAGTTTAAATTGATAAAATTTGATATTTACCTTTATGTCCTTTATGAGTTTGGTATCTGTTGTAGCATGAGAAGTGGATAGGCTAATGTGGGAAAACAAATTCCTAAAACTCTACTAAATTGAAAGAAAATTATTGAATAACAATGTTGAGTGAATTCAGGATTAAAGAGGAAAGTTCAGTCTAACAAGAGTAGCTCTTAGTATTAAATAACAATGTTGAGTGAATTCAGGATTAAAGAGGAAAGTTCAGTCTAATAAGAGTAGCCTTTAGTATTTCATGCTACCTGCCTTTAGTATTTGAGCATTTTTTTTTCACATTTTGTCTTAATGAAGTGCTACACTTTGACATCACAAATTGAGTTTTAGCATTACGTGGAGTTGAGGTTGTCTATGCATTATATTGCTATTTTTCTTATTTATTTAATTTTGAAACTGTAGTTAAGTTCTAATTTTGTTTTGTAGCAGGATATGCAGCCTATTGATCGCTTTATAGTGGAAGAGTATCTGTTGGATGTGCTTTTCTTCCTAAATGGCTGGTTTGTAAACTAACATTCACACATTTTTGCTACTTTGCATTGATCTCTTTCATAAACATAATCAGAAGTTTGCTAATTTTCTCTCCATCAGTAATAAGCCCTTGTTTATCGATTGTAAGAAGTCACAAAATGCATGATTATTAAACCAAGATGACATGGTGGACAGTGGGACTAAGATTGATGCGACTTGAATATTGGATGGATAGCTTAATTGGGCACTACTCCTGGAGTAACTACTTGTTCTTGCATGCATTCCCTTAGTTTTATTTGGGTGTGGTCCAGTTTGATGTCATTCCATACTTCATTGATTTTTTGTCTTGTCATCAATTTATGTGCTTGAATAATTGCTTATTACTTCCTGATATTTTCTTTATCTTTCCTATATGTACTTTAAGTTATTTCTGTTTCTTGGTTTATGCAAAGCTAGTCGAAAGGAATGTGCATCATACATGGTCGGTCTTCCTGTGCCTTTCCGCTATGAGTATCTTATGGCCGAGACTATTTTTTCTCAGGTAACATGTTGTATACATGATGCTGTTTGCAAATTTCCCAATAATTTCTCTTTTAGTTTTGTTACTCCTACAAATATGTGGTTTAGATGAGATTTTTGTTGCCCAAATTTATGTTACCATTACCACTAACATGTATGTTATGTTGATTCACTATATTGCCTCTTTATGCATTATTATTTGAGGTTTCGATCAAAATTATCTTCACAAGTTACTTCAAGGTATTAAGCTTCAATACATCGTACCTTGTTCCTTTTTTTTTAAAAAAAAGTATGATCTCCGTTTGATGTCAATATGAAATATTTGAATAAATTTAAATGGCCTCTACTTTCGTTTAAAGTGTAATTTTTATGTTTTAGGGTGTTGGAGATACCATTTGTTTTTCTTGTTAGTCAAGATGCACTTTATTGGCTTTGTTAACAATTACAGATCATAATAGTCTGCCATATGATCTTCATTCCTTTTGCAGTTGCTTTTGCTGCCAAAACCACCCTTCAAGCCAATATATTATGCATTGGTTATTATGGACCTGTGTAAGGTAACTGGGACTTCTCCTTTCCTCATTTTTGTTTTTGGGATATGTTGTCTAATTATTAGACAAGCTATACTAAATGTGCATCTTATAGCATTATAAAGGTTTTTGACAATATTCTTTATTCTTAGGCTCTTCCTGGGGCCTTTCCTGCAGTTGTAGCTGGTGCAGTTCGTACACTTTTTGAGAAAATAGCTGAGTTGGATATGGAGTGTCGTATACGATTCATCCTTTGGTTTTCACATCATCTGTAAGTCTATACTTTAGGAAGTTGCACAATGCACAGAGGCCAAATGTTATACGTTGACCATCTTTTCTAAGCTATGGTGTTTTCTGTCATGTGATGCACTAGGGTGTTTCGTGGTAATAAAATATTATTGTTCCCTTGAAGGGTACAAGCTATTTTTGGATCTTAATATCCAAATCAATGATGTTTGGAACTTCTAAGTTGACTGAAATTTTTGGGTCCTGAAAAGGAAGAAACTCTTGATGTAGGTTTGAAGGGTGACTCTATGAAAGTGTGAATTGTCTGTTAAAACTTTAACAGTGATAGAGTCCTTGTCTTAAGGCACACAGGCAGTTAGTTGAGAGAGTCCTCGTACTGTTACAAAGTTATTTTTAGAGCTGAGCATGGCTTTGAACAATCTAAAGATAATTGAAGTTTTGCACATCCTACTTATGCATGGCAATACGATGCTTAATATCTCAAGATAATGGATGCTTGTGTTATGAAGGGTAGATGAATCTGTAGTTGGTTTGATATTTCAGAAACTTTCTTATATAACAGATCAAACTTTCAATTTATTTGGCCGTGGGAGGAATGGGCTTATGTCTTGGACCTTCCCAAGTGGGCTCCACAACGTGTGTTTGTTCAAGAGGTTTTGGAGAGAGAAGTACGTCTATCATACTGGGATAAGGTTAAGCAGGTATATACATTGAATTTCAATATTTATTTGCCTCAATTTTCTGTGAACTCATTAGTCTGCCTTCTACACTGAAAATCAGCTCGGGCTCTTTTACTTTCTGTGAAGCAGGTGCCTTGTTTTTTGCTTTCTGCCAAACTTTGCTTCTACCCATTGTCTTTCACAGCCAAAGAATTCAGATTTGTTTGTACTGTTCCTAAATATATGATTGGCATTTAAGATCCATCAGTGCTATATTCCCCAATGTATCCCTTTTGGGTCTTATTTAACGTAGTTTGGGCAGCGTGTTGGTCTTTTTCTAATGTGTTTTTTTTTTAATGCTTACTTTGTCGGAACCTTTCTTTGTCCTGATGTTACCATTCAATGTAGAGCATTGAGAATGCACCTGCTTTAGAAGAATTGCTTCCACCAAAGGGTGCTCCAAACTTCAGATACAGTGTTGACGATGATAGAGAAAGGACAGTAGAGCATGAGCTTTCTATGGAGCTCAACAATAAGGTGAAGGGACGTCAAACTGTCCGAGAAATAATCTCATGGGTAGAGGAAAGCGTGATTCCTAATCATGGTTGGGAAGTTGCTCTTAAAGTTGTTTCTCAAACACTTCTCGACATTGGTTCAAAGAGTTTCACTCATTTGATCACTGTCTTGGAGCGATACGGACAAGTTATTGCGCAATTATGCCCTGATCATGATAAACAGGTCTTGTTAATAGCAGAAGTGAATTCCTATTGGAAGAACAATGCTCAAATGACAGCTGTAGCAATTGACAGAATGATGGGTTATCGACTTCTATCTAATTTGGCTATTGTAGCATGGGTGTTTTCTCCAGGAAATGTTGCGCAATTTAATACCTCTGATCGTCCATGGGAGGTACATCATGAGCTCTCTCTCTCTCTCCACTATTTGCATAAATTGGCTCTTGTCTGTCTTGCAATAGTTCTATAAGTTGTTATCACACAATGCATGGTGTTGGTCATTGGAGCCAATTATTGTCAAATAAATACCTGTGATAATCCCAAATGAGAACAACTGCAAAATTTTTGAGGAACCATTTTTAGTTTACCCAGGAAGTTCATTCCTCAAAACAGTTGGGCATTAGCCGAGAACCTCTTGTGAAATGGTTAATTGTATATATCTCGTAAGTGTGAAGTTCTATGGTAGGGCTATGATATAACACCTTCATGCAGTTGACAATTAGTCACCATTTGGTATGATAAGAAGTATAAAATGTGAATGAAAAATGTTATATATAACCAATAAAAACTATTAGAAGCTAAGATAGTCATATTTTCTGGAGTTTGTCTAATGTTTGATGATGTTAAAAGAAAAATGTTATGTCCTGACGGGGAGGAAAATCAGCTTAAGCTGGATCCGTTTAGCTTCTCACACAGCTTTCATGGTGCATGATAAGGATCGATACAGCTATCAACTTTAGTTCATAAGCCCATTAATAGTTTGATTCTAACCCATTTCTTGTGATTATACAATTTCTTTAAATTTCCTTGTTATTTTCTGTATGTATATGACTATAGTCTATAGGCTTAAAACTACATGATGAGAACAAGTTGTGGGATTCTGCATAGCGGAGTCGCCTGTTCCTGTATCTTCTCTTCCATGCCAATAATACTATGGATTATGTGATTATAGATTTTGGAAACTAGACCTTAATGTTTCTATTTACTTCTTTCTCTTGCTGCAGGTGCTTAGAAATGCTGTAAGCAAGAGTTATTACCGTATATGTGATCTAAGGAAAGAAGTATCATCTCTTAAGATAAGTGTTGTAGCAGCTGAAGAAGCTGCAGCCAAAGCAAAAGCAGATTTGGATGCTGCCGAGTCAAAGCTCACATTGGTGGATGGTGCGCCTGTTCTTGGTGAGAATCCTGTGAGAATGAAGCGCTTGAAATCACATGCTGAAAAGACAAAAGAAGAGGAGGTATCAGTTCGTGAATCCTTGGAAGCCAAGGAAGCTCTTCTTGCTCGAGCCCATGAGGAAAATGAGGTAATCATGAAAGATGAGCCGCAGCATCCTTCTGCTTTACACACTTTAATTGTTGGAAATATCACTACTACTTGTGTCATATCATCCAATATTCACTTTAGATATTAAAAGATAAGTACGAGCCTTCTGTATGCAGTGAAAAGAGATGTGGAGGTAAAGGTGCTCAGGCTCTTCTTGACTGTTATATTTGCATATCTGGATTACGTCATAAAGAAATGAAAGAAGTCTTGCTAATCTGATCCATCATGTATTCTTTATCTTTGAGAATCTCTCTGTCCCTACAAGTTATCATCTATAGTAAATTGTTTAACCTTTGATTCATGTGTATCATATTCTGTTGGATTTTTTTTTTTCCCAATTCACTAACAGACAGCATGTAATTGAAATGAAACTTTAATTTTCTTTAAATTGACAATTCATTCTTGCAGCTGTTTGATGAAATACTTGTGCTGTCATTTTCTTTTCCTTACAAATGTTGTGATGTCCAGACATTGTTCCTTTCTTTATACAAGAGCTTCTCAAAAGTTTTGGTGGAACGCCTGCCTGATGCATCTGAGGCTCAAACATTGCGTGGATTGAATTCAATTCAAACTGATGAAATGTCAGTTGATCTTGAAGAATCATCAGCAATGGAGGTGGATAATGAGAATGAAAGAACCAAGAAAAGGTTTTTTGGCATCCTGACTCGTGCCCTCCTTTTCTTTTTTCTTTATCCTCTGAAGAATTTATTTAAAAAGTGAAAAGAACTGCCCATTTTACATTTATCTTGTCATAAAGTCAAATTTTATTTGACTCTATTCTTGCAAAAACTTTCGCAGTCAGTCAAACAGTGGGAAGGCAAGTAGTGCTTATAATGTAGGTGAAAAGGAGCATTGGTGTCTTTCGACTCTAGGCTATGTCAAAGCATTCTCAAGGCAATATTCTTCCGAGGTGAATCTGGTTTCCCAACGGACTGTTACCTTACGACTTCATTTTGTGTTTAATGTGCATGTGTGTCTAATGTGTATGCTCATGATCGTGCATTAATTTGCTATCGTCAGCTTATAAAATTAATTAGGTGATGTGGTACTTGGAAATTTTTGTAACCTAATTTCAGGAATTTTAAAGTTTTTGTAACCTCATTTCATGAATTTTATCATGAATCTCGGTGGTAATTATTTTTCCTATTATCATGTGGCAGATATGGTCTTACATTGAGAAGTTAGATGAAGAGGTGTTCAGTCAAAGTAAGCATCCTCTTTTTTTGAAAGCGGTTTATTCAGGTTTATGTCGCCCTGTAAATGAGGTTTCATCTGGCTAAAGCTTTAAATTTGGCTATTTATACCAAAAATCTGTTGATGTTTATTATACTAAACTAGAGAAATATTAGAGCAAGAAAATTATATGTGGCCTCAATTAATTAGTTGAATGGGCTCTGAAGCTCTGTTTTTGTAGTTTACTGTACTGTGCTATGTAAAAGTTCTTCATGAGGTAAAATATCTAGGAAGTTGGGCGTCATAGGTGGAAGCTGATCGTTAATGCTGAAGAAGGGGTGATTACGAAAGAAGTGTATTTGATTTGTCTTTTGATAAGATCGGCGAAGTTTGTGGTTTAATAATTATTTAAACCAGTCTTTCTCGAACATTATCATAGGAATCATATATGATTTGATTAAGTTCTGTAGAAACATAATCAACTAGTTTATAAAATTGAAGGTAAGGTATATTTTAATTCTGGAACTTGTCTTTTTGCAATATTAATTAGTATTATAAAATGTTAATTAAATATAAAAGTTTCAATTATTTATCAAATTCTTTTTGAAGTTGACATAACTACTTAAAATAAATTTATAGATGTGAACACAAATTTTAATAAGTGAAATATTTAATAAATTAAAATTATAGGTTTTAGAATTGTTCTTGGTAAGAATGGATTGCTAGTCAATTGGTTTTAATTTTTGTTTTTGTTTTTAATTATTTGTTTTTTAATTAAAAAATGATAAAAGACAGGTTCTTTTA
>JAOTAZ010000218.1:16072658-16082872 GCA_025629785.1 Erythroxylum oxycarpum
AATTTTCCAAAATTTTTTTTAATTTTTAAAAAATTTCTCTTAGACTAGCTAAACAATAATGATGAAATATTCATGGTATGTAACGTTATATATAGATTAATCAAATGTTATTATCATTTGATTAATGGTATAAACATTATATATAGATTAATCAAATCTATAAGAAATAGCATGAAATTGCCTCAGTCTTGTTGAAAATCGAAGGAGAATGAAGAGAAACCTAATCTGTCTGCGATATCCCTTTGTCGTCACAACATTGCCTTATTTGGTAAATTTGTCATGGCCGTGACAAACATCTCATGCCATGACAGTGATATACTTCATCATTTTTTGTGCTTTCTTGTCTCATCTTCTTTCTAATCCTTTTCCTTCTACTCAATGAAGACAATAAAGTATGAATATTAAGAAGATGATTGAACGGGTATGTTTTCAGCTCACTTTAGTTATTATGTTTTTTAATTGACTTAAAATCAAATATGAAATAAAGTGAGTATTTTAAGCATTTTAAAGCATTAATCACTAAATGTTATAAATTAAATGTATCAACAATTAAACACATATCAATTCCTTCCACGCTTAGCTTTTGATCATTCTCGGGTTAATCGTCAAAATCAAAGTTACAAATTAAAGCATTTACTCATTTTCTATATTTTTCAAGCATAGATAATCATAAGCAAAGATAAATAACTTTCAAAAAATCATAACAAGGACTCAACATTCAACGCTTCAACTCATGATTAATCAACATTTATTACCTTAAAAACTGAGCAATCTAGAGGTAGATTTGGACAAAATGTGCTTAAACAAGATAGATTCATAGGTACACTTAAATACCATTCATAATCATGACATTTCACAACTTTGCATACTATTTCATTTCTCCACCATTAAGTCATGCATAATCATGAATCAAAGGACTTTTCTAAAGTTGTAATGTGGGCAAAGGTAAGGTGAGATGTATTTTGGGTAATGTAGCATAAAAACAATCAAGTTAGTGAAGCAAAGTTAACACCAATGAAACATCAAGCACATAAGCTAACATTCATTCAAAATTGGGTACCATCAGCTATGTTTAATGCAACAATTATATTTCACAGCTTAAATTCAAGCTCTCACACCATAAACCATATGAAGCATAATCTATTAGAAGAAAACACTCGTAAATTTATTGATAACAATACATTGAAACTATAAGGAGTAATCCTTCAAAAACATCTATCTCATATGCAATGTACTTAATTCACCTATTCAATACAACTTTAGGAGGAGAAAACAAATGAACACATTTTCAAAAAACAAATGTATTTCCTCCTTGATACTTTTATTCAAACATTGTTTCTCTTTTTTATTTATTTTAATAAAAATTGAAAGAAGCAACATCGACAGGGTAATTTCATTGATAAAATATAAAATGACATCCTAATAATAACAACCATCCCACAAATATGTACACCCCTAAACTTATAATTTTGTACATCCATAGTTATCAACAATTAACAAATACTCCACTAGCTTTAAGGTTTGGGTAGGATATTTGATTTAGTTTTAAGCATCTAATGTAGTTAGTAGAAAATAAAGATTAATAAAGCTCAAAGGGGCTTAACAAAGGAAGATTCATATCAATGAGTAGGCTATTTGGTTAATGTAGCTTGCAAAACAAATAATGCCTATATCATTTTCAGGTTCATGCATGTGATAAAAAAATGTGATCAAGGATAGAAAATCAATGCCAAGTTAGGATGTACATGTCATGAAGGTTATACATAAACAAAAGACAATGAGATTGATATGGAGGTGTCAGTCTATAAGGCTCAAAATCTCACTGGCTTTTGTCTACCACTGGTTACTACTCTTCTAAAGATAATGCAAATCACAAGAGCAAAAGTAAATGCTAAAGTTGCTATAGATTTTCTATTCAATTCACACTTTTAATTATGACTATACAGTCTTTAAAGCAATATAAAAAGATAAAATGTTTGATTTTGCTTATTTGATTTTGAAAATGCCTAAGAAGCCACATAAGCAACCATTAAGCTAAAAAATGTGTATAAAAAAAACTAAGATCCCCACTCCCACACTTAAAACTTATATTGTTCCCATAATAACATCAAATGCAAGAAATGGAGCATTTAATGAAAATAACAAATGCAAAAATGTAAATAAATAGAAATCAACTTCCCTTGGGTTGCCTCCCAAGAAGTGCCTTTGTTTATCGTTATTGGCTCGACTCTATGTTGCTCTCATCAAGTGACGCCATTTGCGTCTTCCAACATCAACACTCCCATATCCTCCGTTTAGAAGCTTTCATAATACGGCTTCAAGCGATGACCATTCACTTTGAATGTTTTGTTGGTTTTTAGACTTTGTAACTCTACTGCACCAAAAGGAAAGACTTCATAACTCTACTGCACTAAAAGGAAAGACATGAGTAACAACAAACGGACCAACCTAACAAAACTCAACTTACCTGGGAATAATTTGAGCTCAGAGTGATATAACAACACTTTTTGAGTCACCGATAAGCTTTTCCTTAAAATCACCTGATCATGAAAGACTTTGTCCTCTCCTTATGTATCATTGAATTTAATAGGAGTCATTCTACATCTCCTCCAACTCTTATAGTTCCAGTTTCCTATGTACACCCACATCATCCAAATTCATGTTGCATCTTTTTATAGCCTAATACACCTTGTGTTATAACTCCACCAGAATGTGACATGGCTTCTCAAACACTAGTCTATATGGAGACATCCCGACTGGAGTTTTATAAGCTATCATGTAAGCCTATAGTGCATCTTCTAGCCTCACACTCTAATCCTTTCTATTGGGATAAACTATTTTCTCCAAAGTTGCCTTGATTTCTCGATTTGACGCATTAACTTATCAGTTGGTTTGAGGATGGTAAGAGGTGAAAACCTTACACATGATATGATATTTCCTCAATAGTGTTTCCATCATTCTGTTGCAAAAATGGGTTCCTTTGTCAGTAATGATTTCCTTGGGCATCCTGAACCTAGAAAGGATGTTAGCTTTAATAAAATATGCAACAATTTTGGTATCATTAATTTTGGTGGCTTTAACATCCACCCATTTAAAAACATAATCGACTGCAAGCAATATATAATTAAAACCAAAAGACGGATGGAAAGGTCCTATGAAGTCAATACCCCAAATGTCGAAAATTTCACATAAAACAGTAGGAGTTTGTAGCAATTGATCCTTACGGGACAAGTTACCTGATCGTTGACACCTCTCATATAACTTGCAGAAGATGTATGCATCCTTGAACAATGAGGGCCGGTAGAAATCGCTCTCCAAAACTTTATGGGCCGTCCTCTTTAATCCAAAGTGTCCTCCACACTCATATGAGTGGCAAAAGGGTAAAATTGAAGGTGTTCACTTTCAGGCACACACCTCCTTATGACTTGATCCGCACAGTACCTCCATAGATATGTGTTATCCCAAAAGTAGTACTTTGCTTCATTCTTCAACTTATCCCTTTGATCCATTGACAAAACGACAGGTGATTTGTTAGTAACTAAGAAATTCACAATATCTGCATATTATGGTGGTGTCATATTGGCAAAAACAGTTATTCATCTAAAAATGTTTCTCTCAAAGGGTTGTCATCTTCTTCTTTGATCAAGGGGTTAAGGTGATCGACAACCACATTTTCTGCCCCTTTTTATTTCTTATCTCCAAGTCAAACTCTTGAAGTAGGAGAATCTATCTAATCAGCCTTGGTTTTGTGTCTTTCTTCGTGAGTAGGTTTTGTAAAGCTACATGATCAAAATAAACAATTACTTTAGCACCAAGAAAAAACGATCAAAATTTTTCTAAAGTAAAAACTATAGATAAAAGTTCTTTTTAGGTTGTGGAATAGATTAATTGAGTTGGACTGAGAGTCTTCGAAGCATAGTCAATGACATGTAAAGTTTTGCCTACTCTCTGTGTAACACCCCGTTACCCTTGTTGGGGCTAGAATTGTGAACTATGAGAATTTCTGAGAAATTAGGAAAATACACATCATGCATAAATTAATTGACATGGACATTTTTGCACATTCATATGATTGTACATGTATTCTTTGACATTTTCGGGTACAATTTAGTTGTTAAATGTGATTAACATGTGTTGTGGCAATTTCAGTATTATTTAATATATTTTGGTATTTTTGGTGAAATTTTAAAAAATATTAATTTATTGGCCAATTATGGTGTGACATGTGGCAACCTATAATTGGGACAAATGGCTTGAATATATGGTGACACGTGGACTATTAATGGTGACAAATGTATGACATGCAAAGAACCCACGTATTTTAGGTGTTGAAATGAAAACGATAGGAAGAGTTACTATAACTTTGTTCATTGGAAGCATTTTCTACTTGGTTTTGTTCATCACCGAATAGCGAGTGATTGTGCCTTTGTGTTGTTGAGTTACTCTCCGAAATTTACAGTTGAATCCAGTAAGTAGTTTCAACGATGTTTAGTTTCTGGTGTCAATATTAACATGCATGCATGTGAGGTTAGAGAAGCAAAGTTTTGGTGATGAATGAATTAGATGATGGATCTATGAAATAGAAAGGTGTCCAGAAAAGTATGAAATAAGTTCTGTTTTAGTTTGAAATGAGTTCGGAAGAGTGCTGGAAAATTTATGAATGCACATACACTCTTTCATTGTTTAGAGAAAACTGAAAATGGGTTATTGTCTGCAAGTATTTGTTGAGTATCAATAGAAATGAATTTAGATGTTTAAGTGTTAATCCTAAATTTTGATCTTATGTGAATGATTTGAACTGAATTAGGAGTTAAATGAAGTGAAGTTTTAGAGATTGTTTTGGGTATAGAAGTGCAAAATGTAGTGTGAGAAAGTGAAATATGGGTTTAAAATCTAGAAAGTGAGGAAGACGAGTCTTTTGTAAACGTTCGCCACGGTCAACTTTAGTTCGCTGCGACTAATTCTTTTTAGTTCACCGTGGCAAACTCAAGAGTTTGCCGCGGTGATATTGAAAAAAATCCCGAGAAATTTTGGTTTTTGGAAGGTTCGCCAGGCCATTTTTTTGTTCTAGCCACGGAGAAGTCTCTTCTTATACAACTCGAACATACTCTAGTATTTGGACCATAACTTTCTCTGTAGTTATCCAAATTGGGTAATTTTTTGATTTGGAATAAACTAAAGACATAGGGCTACAACTTTTATGAAGAAATGGAGTTTTAATTCTGTCCATAAGATTTTCAATTTTTTGGTTGGAAGTTGAGGTAAGAATTCTGTTGAAGCTTATGAACAGTCTAAAATATTTTGAGTATATCTTTTCGTATACTGAACCAAATTAAATGATTTTGGCGTCATTAGAAAGTTAAGAAATGGGAGAACAACTTTATAGAAGGAAGTTTTATTTACCTTATCAAATTTAGTATGGAAAGTTGACCTGTATGTGTATTAGAGGAAAAATCTGAAATGGTAATGAAGTTATGAAATTGTTTGACATTGTTTTGTTTTGATCCAATTGTAATTTACATGGTATTAATGAGAGCTTTGATATCTGAATGAATTGTTGATAAGGATCACAATAGGGTACCTTAGAATTGTCAATGAACATGCATTGTGGTACCTCGGAATTGTCATTGAACATGCATTGTGCATACTTTCTCTACATTGATATGCATAAAAGAACACTTGTGTATTTATGAAAAAATGTGATATTTGTGAATGTGTTTTGTATATTTTTTAGGAGCACATCGGACGCCAATCGAACATTGCCAGACCATCCAAATAATAGCTTATTGGAGCATACTATGCGTCAACCTAGATGATTTCTTAGGATTGATTTTATTTGATTTATTAACTTAAAACATTATCAAACCGTTTGCGATTTGTTTATGAATTTTGGACTTTAATTATCCAGGGAGATCAATATTCGGGAACGTATTGTAAGTTCTTTGATTGCGACCTTGATCGATATGAAATTCTGAATGTTATATGAATTCTCAATGAAAGTTGAATACCGGACTTAGGTCCGATGATTATAAGTTTTGTTTAAGCATCATATGTGATTGCCATATATGCCACATTTAGTTTTGATGCATTTCAACAAATGCATGTTCAGATAAAGGCGTTGGGACTTGAGTTGCCAGTATGAAGAGCTTCTATGTGGAGCTTTGCTCCGTAATATATGTTTGTACACGTAGAGCTATGCTCCGTGATTCTATTATGACTGAGCCCTATGGGCTAGTATTTATATAAGTATGTGATAGGCATTCAGTCACAACAATAAGAACGAATGTGAGTCTCATATGCATATGTATGTGTCTATATATGATCTGTTTGGCAATGATCAAATGTTATACCATATTGTGTGAGTTTTTCAATAATAAAAGTATGTTAAAATGAATATTTGTGTAACATGTGATGTGTGTATATGATCCGGTGAATTCATCAATGATGGTTCACTCATGGAGTTTGTAAAACTCATCAAAAATTGCAATGTGGCTCAGAGGTTAAGGAATCTTTTGGTTAGAGAAATGGCTCAGAGGTTTGTCAGTTGACACCAGAAGTGCTATAACATTATTTTTATAGTTTTGCTAGAATTTATATAAGGTTTTGTAAATATTGTTTGGTAGAAACAATGTCAGCTTTATGAATGAATGAAATGAATGGTTTTTAAAATTTAGTGACTTTGGAGTATGTTAGATGTTGCCATGTGTAAGTTGGATTTATTTTTGCTCCAACATACCATTATCACAAGGTATGTACTTGAATGTCCTTCGGGTATCCATGTATTTGCCTTATGGTAGTGGGATGTTGCACTCTGTCCTATAACCACCCAATTGCATAGTCACTTACATCACACATGATCTCGAAGGGGAGGCTTCAATTTGAGGGTTGAATCACCAGTGGGGATTTCAATAACTTCATAAGTTTGTTAAAGGCTTCCTTACACTTATCATTGAACTTGAAGTAGACATCTTGTTGTAACAACTTGCATAACGATGCGGCTATCTTCAAAAAGTCCTTGATGAATTTACAATAATAACCTGTATGACCATGAAAAGAATGCACTTCCTGCCCATTTTAGGGGTAAGGTAAAAAGGAAATGAGATCAACTTTAGATTTATCTACCTCTATACCCCTAGCAGCTATAACATGTCCTAAAACTATACTTTGATCTACTATGAAATGACATTTTTTCCAATTTAGCACAATGTTAGTTTCAATGCATCATTCCAAGACAACAAGCTTCTCAAGGCATTCATCAAAGGAAGAACTGTAAACACTAAAATCATCCATGAATACCTCAATGATTTTCTCAACATACTCATAAAAATGCTCACCATATATCTTTTGAACATAGCAGGTACATTGCATAATTCAAATGGCATCCGTCGGCAAGTAAATGTACCGAATGAGCATGTGAAGGTGGTTTTTTCTTGATCTCTCGATGTGATCGATATTTGAAGATAACCTGAAAAGCCATCTAGAAAATAGTATTACTCATAACCATCTAATATCTCAAGCATTTGATCAATAAAGGGAAGGAGAAAGTGGTCTTTATGAGTCAATGAGTTCAATTTCCTATAATCAATACAAAGTCGCCACGTGGTTTGCACTCAAGTGAGAACCAACTCACCTTCCTGATTGGTCATAACTGTGATTCTAGACTTCTTTGGAACCACCTAAATAGGACTTACCTACTTATTGTCAAAGATCAGGTAAATAACCCCATCATCGAGAAGCTTAAGCACTTCCTTCTTCACAACTTCCATTATCGAAGGATTCAACCTACATTGAACTTACCTTATGGAATTGACTTCCTCCTCCAACAAAATACGATGCATACATATAGAAGGGCTTATTCCTTGGATTTCTATGATTGTCCATCTGATGGCCTTCTTATGCTCCTTTAACATTCGAACCAACCTTTCTTCTTGATTCGAAGTTAACTCTATCGAATGATAACTAGCAGAGTCTACTTATCTCCCAAATCGGTGTGCTTCAGGTGTGTGGGGAGTTGCTTTAGTTCCACTTTAGGTGTTTACACATCAGAAGGTAACAACTGTAAGGTTCCGATCATGCATCTCATCCATAATATATATCAAATATATGCAGCGAAAATAAAACGAAACCTCAAAAATCAGATCTACTCATACATATAGATATAGAAAACAAAAATATGAAATGTAAGATATTTACATACCTTTTTGACGATCTCTTTCGTTCCTTAATCTTCTCCACGTTAGGTTGTCATAAACCATAACGATCAAAGTGGACCGTCTCTAATGAAAGTCCATACAAAGATAAAAGGATGAAACCTCACCATAAGATGACTAGAATTCTTTCTTTGCACTAGCAAAGACAAGAACTTTTGTGAGGGTTAGAGAGAAAAAGAGTATGTGTGTGTAAGAAAGAACTTTTTTTCACTTATGTCTTACACAAGATGCACAAAAATCATCTATATTTTCTGCACCATTTGGCCTTTCATAACCCCATCACTAATGGAGAGTTATGGGAAGTTAATGGTCATGAATAGCATGCGTTAATGGAAGTTATGGGAAATTAATGACCATGAATAACATGCATTAACGAAAGTCTTGGGAAGTTAATGACCAAATTGGTAGCCAATAACACTTGTTTCTAATCTATTCCATGCAACGTTTTCTACCACGATCATATTACGATATAATCCTAAAACACTCTTTCATATCTTGAATCACTATTCAAAACCATTTTACTCATTCTTCAGATCTCCTATGTGTGTGACCCATTAGGTTCCCGATTATGTTGGTCACTTGAATTAACACTTAATTTAAGTAAGTTAAGAGCGGTATTTAGCAATATGTCATGACCCCCAATTGACATGAAAGTCATTGGTTTGATTACTAGCCCTTACATATGCAATGTGGCCATGCAATTCGTCCTTTCACCATCTATACCCCACTTGGTTCAGAGTGTGGTCAAAGTGTTAACTCCCACTAGACTGACTACGTCACATCTAGTCCAGGTTCTGAGGATCTTATTACTTTATGTATCATTTAAGACTCTCTTTATGACATATATCTGCTTTGGCCAGTGACTCTCGAGTAATGACCCTGACAAGAGGTCGTGGGTATCATCTCCTTCTGTTAGGAGTGGTGAACCCTTTATTAGCTACTCAATTACCTTTGAATACCTCAAGTTGTACCCAATCACCACCCTATGAGTGACTCTTGAAATGCATCGATGAATGGAGTAAAAATACATGATCTGTAACATCCCACCCCCTACTGGAAGGGTTAAATAGGAAATTTGGCATAGGATGAGATGGACTGGGATTAATTAGTACTGTTCATGCATAATAAGATTGGTACACAGCAGTAATTGTGCACATGAAATTACGGTACATGCAAACATGACATCTCCGATTTTTGGGCCTAATGCAAGTTTATTGGGATTAACATGGTTACTGTGTTTGAAAAAAAAATATTTTAACTGATCCATTGACTATTTTATATTTTACGAGATTTTTAGGAATTTTTCTGGATTTTTCCGGAGAAAATTTCTGGACCGGAAAAAAATCACCAAGTGGCGAATCGGTTGATTTTCTACTGTTATTTTGGTACTTACCTATTACTTATTATGATGGGACCCAAAAGGGGACCCTTAACATTTGGTGGAACCGAAAGTGGCTTTAAATTGTTTGGAAATTGTTTCATTTTTTCAAAAGTGGAATGATGGTTTGACTTTTCTTTAAACCTTAGTCTAATGGATTTTTGCCACCTATTGCCCTCATTAATGCTCCCTTATCTCTCATTTTCGGTTTTGCCTTAGGGAATGAATAAAAAGGAGTAAATTCATCACTTGTTTCATGTTTTATGACTTCTCATCCAAAACCTACTCTCCATTTAAACCATCCATCGATTTTCATCCTCCTTAAGTCCCTCTTCCTCCAAAATTCAAGAGTTCCTCTTCTTACAACTAAGTTCTTGTCTAGCCATGATGATGGTCTACATGTATGGTGTTAGAAGCAAGTAGAGAAAGTGGGAAGTTGGAGTAGTTAGTAAAGAGTTGAAGAAATTGAAGGTGGAAAAAGGCTTGATTTGGTAAGTATTTTAGTTAAGCTTTAATGATACCTTGATTATAAATTTAATGCCTTAGTGGTAGATACATTCAATTGGTGTTATGGTGCAATTATCATGTTTATTGATGCATGAATTTGATGAGAATTTGAGTGAGAA
>JAOTAZ010000218.1:16082972-16093322 GCA_025629785.1 Erythroxylum oxycarpum
AAAAATGATAAAAGACAGGTTCTTTTATAATTTAAGAAATTGAAAAAAGCTCTAATATCTAAAATTTTCCAGAAAAATATATTTTTAATTTTTAAAAAATTTCTCAGACTTCAGCTAAAAAATAATGATGAAATAAAAATAGGAGAATGACTAGAAACCTACTTTGTCTGCGGCATCCCTTTGTCGTCACATCATATTGCCTTATATAGTAAATTTGTCATGGCCGTGACAAACATCTCATGCCATGACAAAGATATATATACATTTTTTTTTTGGAATTTACCATGACAAAGATATTCTTCATCCTTTTTGATGCTTTTTTGTCTCATCTTCGTTCTAATGCTTTTCCTTCTACTTCATTAAAACAATAGAGTATGAATATTAATAAGAAGATTGAACATATTATGTTTCTGAATTGACCTAAAATCAAATATGAACTAAAATGAGTGTTTTGAGTATTTTAAAGCATTAATCACTAAGTGTTATAAATTAAATGTATCAACAATTAAATACATATCAAGTTTTCCGACACTTAGCTTTTGATCGTTCTCGAGCAAATCGTCAAATTTAAAGTTACAAATTAAAACATTTACTCATTTTCTATATATCTCAAGAAAAGATAATCATAAGCAAAGATGAATAACTTTCAAAAAAATCATAACAAGAATTCAACATTCAACGCTTTTACTCATGATCAATCAACATTTATCACCTTTAAGAACTGAGCAATCTAGAGATAGATTTGGACAAAATGTGTTTAAACAAGATAGATTCATAGGTACACTTAAATAACATTCATAATCATGACATTTCACAATTTTGCATACTATTTCATTTCTCCACCATTAAGTCATGCATAATCATGAATTAAAGGACTTTTCTAAAGTTGTAATGTCGGCAAAGGTAAGGTGAGATGTATTTTGGGTAATGTAGCATAAAAACAATCAAGCTAGTGAAGCAAAGTTAACACCAATGAAACATCAAGCAGATAAGCTAACATTCATTTAAAACTGGGTACCATCAGCTATGTTTAATGCAACAATTATATATATTTTTTAAAATGCAACAATTATATTTTACAGCTCAAATTCAAGCTCACACACCATAAACCACATGAAGCATTATCTATTAGAAGAAATCACTTGTAAATTTATTAATAACAATACATTGAAACTATAAGGAGTAATCTTTCAAAAACTTCTATCTCATATGCAACACACTTAATTCACCTATTCAATACAACATTAGGAGGAGAAAACAAATGAACACATTTTCAAAACAAATGTATTTACTCCTTGATACTTTTATTCAAACATTGTTTCTCTTTTTTATTTATTTTAATAAAAATTGGAAGAAGCAACATCGACAAGGTAATTTCATTGATAAAATGTAAAATGACATTCCAATAATAACAACCATCCCATAAATATGTACACCCCTACACTTATAATTTTGTACATCCACAGTTATCAACAATTAACAAATACTCCACTAGCTTTAAGGTTTAGGTAGGACATTTGATTTAGTTTAAAGCATCTAATGTAGTTCGTAGAAAATAAAGATTAATAAAGCTCAAAGGGGCTTAACAAAGGAAGATTCATATCAATGAGTAGGCTATTTGGTTAATGTAGCTTGCAAAAACAAATAATGCTTATATCATTTTCATGGTCACGCATGTGATAAAAAATGTGATATTGGATAGAAAATCAACGCCAAGTTAGGATGTACATGTCATGAAGGTTATACATAAATAAAAGACAATGAGATTGATATGGATGTGTCAGTCTATAAAGCTCAAAATCTCACTGGCTTTTGTCTACCACTGGTTATTACTCTTCTAAAGATAATGCATACTAACCAATCACAAGAGCAAAAGTAAATTCTAAAGTTGCTATGGATTTTTCTATTCAATTCACACTTTAATTATGACAATACAGTCTTAAAAGCAATATAAAAAGATAAAATGTTTGATTTTGTTTATTTCATTTTGAAAATGCCTAAGAAGCCACATAAGCAACCAATAAGCTCAAAAACATGTATAAAAAAACTAAGATCCCCACTTCCACTCCCACACTTAAAACTTATATTGTTCCCATTGTAACATCAACTACAAGAAATGGAGCATTTAATGAAATAACAAATGCAAAAATGTAAATAAATTGAAATCAACTTCTCTTGTGTTGCCTCCTAAGAAGTGTCTTTGTTTATCATTGTTGGCTCGACTATGTCATTTGCGTCTTCCAACATCAACACTCCCATATCCTCCGTTTGGAAGCCTTCATAATACGACTTCAAGCGATTACCATTCACTTTGAATGTCTTGTTGGTTTTTAGACTTCGTAACTCTACTGCATCAAAAAGAAAAAACTTCGTAACTCTATTGCACTAAAAGGAAAGACATGAGTAACAACAAACGGACCAACCCAACAAAAGCGCAACTTCCCTGGGAATAATTTGAGCTTAGAGTGATATAGCAACACTTTCTGAGCCACCGAGAAGCTTTTCCTTAAAATCATCTTATCATGAAAGCCTTTGTCCTCTCCTTATATATCATTGCATTTGATAGGAGTCATTCTGCATCTCCTCCAACTCTTGTAGTTGCAGTTTCCTATGTACACCCACATCATCCAAATTCATGTTGCATCTTTTTATAGCCCAATGCACCTTGTGTTATAACTCCGCCAGAATGTGACATGGCTTCCCAAACACCATTCTATATGGAGACATCTCGATTCGTGTTTTATAAGCTATCCTGTAAGCCCATAGTGCATCTTCTAGCCTCATACTCTAATCCTTTCTATTGGGCTAAACTGTTTTCTCCCGAGTTGCCTTGATTTCTCGATTTGACGCATCAACTTATCCGTTGGTTTGAGGACGATAAGAGGTGAAAACCTTATGCATGATATGATATTTCCTTAATAGTGTTTCCATCATTATGTTGCAAACATGGGTTCCTTTGTCACTAATGATTTCCTTTGGCATCCTGAACTTGGAAAGGATGTTAACTTTAATAAAATCTGCAACAATTTTGGTATCATTAGTTCTGGTGGCTTTAACTTCCACCCATTTAAAAACATAATCGACTGCAAGCAATATATAATTAAAACCAAAAGATGGATGGAAAGATCCTATAAAGTCAATACCCCAAATGTCGAAAATTTCACAGAAAAGAATAGGAGTTTGTGGCAATTGATCCTTACAGGACAAGTTACCTGATCGTTGGCACCTCTCATATAACTTACAGAAGATGTATGCATCCTTGAACAATGAGGGCCAGTAGAAATCACCCTCCAAAACTTTATGGGTCGTCCTCTTTAATCCAAAGTGTCCTCCACATGCATATGAGTGGCAAAAGGCTAAAATTGAAGGTGTTTCTCTTTCAGGCACACACCTCCTTATGACTTGATCCGCACGGTGCCTCCATAGATACGTGTTATCCCAAAAGTAGTACTTTGCTTCATTCTTCAACTTATCCTTTTGAGCCATTAACAAAACAACAGGTAATTTGTTAGTAACTAAGAAATTCACAATATTTGCATATTATGGTGGTGTAATATTAGCAAAAAATAGTTATTCATCCAAAAATGTTTCTCTCAAAGGGATGTCATATTCTTCTTTGATCAAGGGCTAAGGTGATCGGTAACCACATTTTCTGCCCCTTTTTATCTCTCATCTCCAAGTTGAACTCTTGAAGAAGGAGAATCTATTTGATCAGCCTTGCTTTTGCGTCTTTCTTCATGAGTAGGTTTTGTAAAGCTACACGATTAAAATAAACAATTACTTTAGCACCAAGAAAATGTGATCGAAATTTTTCTAAAGTAAAAACTACAGATAAAAGCTCTTTTTAGTTTGTGGAATAGTTTAATTGAGTTGGACTGAGAGTCTTCGAAGCATAATCAATGACATGTAAAGTTTTGCCTACTTCTGTCCTATAACCGCCCCATTGCATAGTCACTTGCATCACACATGATCTCGAAGGGGAGGCTCCAATCTGGGGGTTGAATCACCAGTGGGGATTTCAACAACTTCATAAGTTTGTTGAAGGCTTCCTTACACTTATCATTGAACTTGAAGGAAACATCTTGTTGTAACAACTTGCATAACGATGCGGCTATCTTCAAAAAGTCCTTGATGAATTTACAATAATAACCTGCATGACCAAGAAAAGAACACACTTCCCGCCCATTTTAGGGGTAAGGTAAAGAGGAAATGAGATCAACTTTAGATTTATCTACCTCTATACCCCTAGTAGATATAACATGTCCTAAAACTATACCTTGATCTACTATGAAATCACATTTTTCCCAATTTAGCACAATGTTAGTTTCAATGCATCATTCCAAGACAACAAGCTTCTCAAGGCATTCATCAAAGGAAGAACCATAAACACTAAAATCATCCATGAATACCTCAATGATTTTCTCAACATACTCAGAAAAATGCTCACCATATATCTTTTGAACATAGTAGGTGCATTGCATAATTCAAATGGCATCCTTCAGTAAGCCAATGTACCGAATGAACATGTGAAGGTGGTTTTTTCTTGATCTCTCGGTGTGATCGATATTTGAAGATAACCTGAAAAGCCATCTAGAAAACAGTAATACTCATAACCATCCAATCTCTCAAGCATTTGATCAATAAAGGGAAGGGGAAATTGGTCTTTATGAGTCACTGAGTTCAATTTCCTATAATCAATACAAAGTCGCCACCTAGTTCGCACTCGGGTGAGAACCAACTCACCTTCCTGATTGGTCATAACTGTGATTCTAGACTTCTTTGGAACCACCTAAATAAGACTTACCTACTTATTGTCGAAGATTAGGTAAATAACTCCAGCATCGAGAAGCTTAAGCACTTCCTTCTTCACAACTTCCTTTATCGGAGGATTCAACCTACGTTGAACTTGCCTTATGGAATTGACTTCCTCCTCCAACAAAATACGATGCATGCATATAAAAGGACTTATTCCTTGGATTTCTATGATCGTCCATCCGATGACCTTCTTATGCTCACTCAATATTCGAACCAACCTTCCTTCTTGATTTGAAGTTAAATCTATTGAAGTGATTACTGGCAGAGTCTACTTATATCCCAAATCGTCTTGCTTGAGGTGTGTGGGGAGTGGCTTTAGTTCCACTTTAGGTGTTTACACATCAGAAGGTAACAATTGTAAGGTTCCGATCATGCATCTCATCCATAATATATATCAAATATATGCAGCAGAAAATAAAACGAAACCTCAAAAACTAGATCTACTCATACATATAGATATAGAAAACAAAAACATGAAATGTAAGAAGTTTACATACCTTTCTGACGATCTCCTTCGTTCCTTAATCTTCTCCACGTTAGGTTGTCGTAAACCATAACAATCAACGTAGACCGTCTTTAATGAAAGTCCACACAAAGATAGAAGGATGAAACCTCACTATAAGATAACTAGAATTCTTTCTTTGCACTAGCAAAGACAAGAACTCTTGTGATGGTTAGAGAGAAAAATAGTGTGTGTGTAAGAAAGAGCCTTTTTTTCACTTATGTCTTACACAAGATGCACGAAAATCATCTATATTTTCTGCACGATTTGGCCTTCCATAACCCTCATCACTAATGGAGAGTTATGGGAAGTTAATCGTCATGAATAGCATGCATTAATGGAAGTTATGGGAAATTAATGACCATGAATAACATGCATTAACGGAAGTTTTGGGAAGTTAATGACCAAATTGGCATCCAATAACACTTGTTTCTAATCCATTCCATGCAACATTTTCTACCACAATCACATCACGATATAATCCTGAAACTCTATTTCATATCTTGAATCACCATTTAAGACTATTTTACTCATCCTTCAGATCTCTTATGTGTGTGACCCATTAGGTTCCCAGTTATATTGGTCACTTGAATTAACACTTAATTTAAGTAAGTTAAGAGCGGTATCTAGCAACACGTCATGACCCCCAATTGACATGAAAGTCATTGGTTTGATTACGAACCCTTACATATGTAATGTTGACATACAATTCGTCCTTTCACCATCTATACCCCACTTGGTTCAGAGTGTGGTCAAAGTGTTAATTCCCACTAGACTGACTACGTCACATCTAGTCTAAGTGATATTAGATCTTGTTTTGAAGATCTTATTACTCTATGTATCATTTATGACTCTCTTCATGACACATATCTGCTCTGGCCAGAGACCCTCGAGTAATGACCCCGACAAGAGGTCGTGGGTATCATCTCCTTCTGTCAGGAGTGGTGAATCCTTTATTAGCTACTCCATTACCTCTGAATACCTCAAGTTGTACCCAATCACCACCCTATGAGTAACTCCTGAAAGGCACCGATGAATGGAGTAAAAGTACATGATCAGTATATGAGATATCCTTGAGTACCTCAAGTCAAAGTATACTTGTATCATTGTTGTAATGAGACTATCATTGACACTAGAATAGAATATCTATATGATTGTCTCATAGTAGGTCAATCCAATATACTTACTACCCCTAGTAAGCATCCACATATTAACTCTAAACAACTCATGTCTACAATTTATGAGATCTACTGCTTGATCCAATCAAGGAGTATAACATGTGCTAGTCTATCCGGATTAATGATATCACATCTTATTAATCCTATGAATAGGGAAAGTTTAGATACTAACATAATTACACATGATAGGTCATTATCATGATCTCATCATGATTTCCTCTATGCTATGTTTTGTATCAAGGACTTCATTAAATCAATTTAAGATCAACTCAAATCTATAAAAGTATGAACATCGAAATAATGAAAAATGTTTTTATTAATTATAAAATGATTTGTACAATAAGTGCTAAAGGTGATTGCCTTTAGAGCACTTCTCTAACAAACTCCTACTTGCACTAAAGTCAATCGCCTTGATATCTAATACCATAGGCGTGTACATATGACACAAAACTCTTTTGGGAAATAGGTTTAGTCAACGGATCAGCTATATTCTGATCGGTAGGAACTCTCTCTATCTTAACATCATTTCTACCAATGATCTCTCTTATCAAATAGTAGCGCCTAAGTATATGTTTAGACTTCTGATGAGACCTCGGTTTCTTTGCCTGCGCTATAGCCTCATTGTTGTCACAATACAACTACACTGGGTTAGCGATGCTCGAAGCCACACCAAGTTCTATGATAAACTTCGTGATCCAAGCTACTTCCTTTGCCAGTTCTAAAGTCGTAATGTACTTTTCCTTTGTCATCGAATCTACAGTCGGCCTTTTTTTGGAACTTTTTCAACTGACTGCACCACCATTCAATGTGAATACATATCTGGACTGAGATCTGGAGTCATCCCTATCGGATTGGAAACTAACATCAGTATACCCGCTTACCAAAAGATCACCTTCTCCATATACCAAGCATACATCTTTATTTCTTCTCAAGTATTTAAGGATATTCTTGACAGCTACCTAATGACCATCACTAGGGTCTGACTGGTATCTGCTAGTAACACTTATAGCATACGATACATCAGGTCTAGTATATAATATAACGTACATGATTGATCCTATAGCTGAAGCATAAGGAATCAAACTCATGCGAGTCCTCTCATCTTGTATCTTTGGACACTTAGATTTAGAGAGTGTAATCCCAAAGTTTGTTTAAAGCATTTGCATAATTTGGAAGAAAAAGTTACACAATTGCAAAAAGAAAATTTTCCTTTAGAAGAACTTGAAAAGAAGGTTAATACATTACCTTCAAAGAAAGAAATCTCAGGGTTAATCGACATTCTTAATCAACCAAAGAAAGTTAAAGATATCCAAATTCAACATTTGGAAAAGAAATTGGAAATAGTTGAGGAATTGGTAACACAACTTCATAAGCAGTGGACTTAAATGTCATATTTAGCCGCTGCAGAAGACGAAGAAACAGCGAAGCATGGTGGAGCAGAGGAATCAGAAACAGCCAAATCAGCCAAATCAGCTTCTGGTCAAAATCAGTAAGACTGTAGATTATGCTAAAATATTTCACCAAAAAACTGAAGGGGCTGCTGGATTCGATCTGTATAGTATTGAATGTACACTAATTACAGCATTCAGTAGAAAAGAAGTTGCCACAGGACTTAAAATGGAGATAACACAACAAGGATTCTATGGAAGGATAGCAGGAAAATCATCCTTGGCATCAAAAGGTATTGATGTAGCTGCAGGAGTAGTGGATAATGATTATCGAGGTATGATTTATGTTGTGTTATTCAATACAAATCATGATGATTATCTTGTGGATATTGGTGATCCAATTGCTCAAATAATATTTGAACAATATTGGATACCACAAATTCAGTTAGTTGACAAATTAACTGAAACAGAAAGAATGACAAGTCCACTTGACAAAAAGAAAAACAGAAGTTCATCAAATGAAATAGTTCCATATCAGAAGGAACTATTAAAAGAAAAACAAGTCAGAATACTCACATTATTTGATGAAAAAATAGGAATTCCAAAAGGAAGAATCAATAATCAGTTGTACAATTTCACGATCAGCTTCAAAATACCAGGGAGTCCAGAGTGTCATTTACGCACAGTGCTGGATACAAGGGCAACTAAATGTTGTGTAAATATGAAAGATATCCCGAAGGAATCAAAGAGAGAAGCAAAGCATGCAATAGAAATCACAGGAGTCAACTCATTATTCCGTGCAACTGAAAGATTAAAGGATGGAGAAATGTTGATTGATGGAAATTCCTATAGAATACCACTGACATATTGCATTCCTATGTCAACACAAGATGGAATTCAAATGATTCTAGGATGCAATTTTATACGAGCTCAACAAGGAGGAATTCGTATAGAAGGGGACACTTTAACCTTCTATAAAAATGTGTCAAAAGTGACAACAGAAAAAGAAATTACGATAGCAAAATTAGCTATCCCTGAGCTTGAGCTTGATTCCAATGAATATTATACCATTAAAAATATGGTATGTTATAACATTGGAAGGAGTATATCACAATACTCAAAAGAAATAAAAGAAAAATTGAAGGAATTAGAGGAGTTGGAGTATATTGGAAAGGATCCATAAAAGCATTGGGCTAAAAATTGGATACTATGTAAAATTGAGATTATAAATCCTGATCTGACAATTCAGGATAAGCCATTAAAGCATGTGACTCCACTCATGGCAGAACAGTTCAAAAAACAGGTCCAAACATTATTGAGCCTAGGAGTTATAAGGCCTTCATCATCAAGACACAGGACGATGGCAATGATTGTATATTCTAGAACAACAATAGATCCAAAAATAGGCCAAGTCAAACATGGAAAGGAACGTATGGTATTTGAATACAGAAAACTCAATGAGAATACTCATAAAGATCAGTATTCATTACCAGGTATCAATACTATTATCAAAAAGATTGGTAATAGTCAAATCTATAGCAAATTTGATTTTAAAAGTGGTTTTCATCAAATAGCTATGGATCCTGAATCTATTCCTTGGACTGCCTTTATTGTGCCTGATGGTCTTTATGAATGGTTAGTCATGCCATTCGGATTAAAAAAATGCTCCAGCAATATTCCAAAGAAAAATGGATCAGTGTTTTAGAGGACATGACAATTATATTGCTACCTACATTGATGATATACTTGTATTTTCAGATATAGTATATGATCACAAGAAACATTTGCAGATATTTTGTGATATCTGTAAAAGAAATGGTCTTGTACTTTTTAAAGAAAAAATGGTTGTGGGCGTCCCAGAAGTAGAATTTCTTGTAGCAATCATTGGAAATAGAAAAATTTGATTGCAGCCACATATAATCAAGAAATTATTAGAATTTCCTAAGGAACAACTTAAAGAGAAAAAAGGATTACAATCGTGGTTAGGAATTCTGAATTATGCAAGAAGCTATATTCCTAAATTAGGAATACTAGTCGGCCCATTATACAACAAGACCAGCCCAAATGCTAATAAACGCATGAGTCCAATGGATTGGGAATTGGTCAAAGAAATCAAGAAAATTGTCAACAATCTTCCAGAAATGGAATTACCACCACCAAATTCATACATTGTCATTGAAACTGATGGTTGTATGGAAGGATGGGGAGGAGTAGCCAAATGGAAGAAAAATAAAGGAAGTTCAAATAAGGAAGAACATGTTTTCGCATATGCTAGCGGAAAATTTGATACAATAAAATCAACGATCGATGCTGAAATAGCTGCATGCATAAATTCTTTGAACTCCTTTAAGATCCATTACCTGGATCAAAAAGAAATTACTTTGCGCACTGATTGCCAAGCAATAATCAGTTTTTACAATAAACAATCACAAAATAAACCATCTAGAGTTAGGTGGATTAACTTTGT
>JAOTAZ010000218.1:16120756-16144197 GCA_025629785.1 Erythroxylum oxycarpum
CTGAAAAATCAGATATGGTAGATCTATAGGTTCATGGTTCAAGAGGTAGAATATGCATTGCTCATCTAGTGTTGTCAACAAATGCCTTGAACCAACTCTGGGTAACACGTAATTAAACAAGATTGCATGTAGAACCCTAGCTTTTGCTACCAAGCTCGAAGTCTTTCTCTCTGATGGGTCATTCTCTCCATACAATTGTCGATTGACTTCTTCTTCATTAACATTGAGCTTTGACATCCATCTGGCCTTGCTCGTAAGTTTTTCTCCCACCGATGGACACTCTATCACTTTTGCAATTAACTTTGTTGTGACAAGGATAGAAAGTCTATCCACTGTGGAGACAATAGTGTTGTCTACTAGCTTCACATTTTTCCAAAAATCGTATACGTCATTATGATATACGACTTTTCGCACCTGGAAGAACTTCATCCACCCGGTTGCGTTTATCTCAAGTTTTATATCCATGTCGCCTTGCCTCAATGATTCAAAGTTAACATGTCTTCAGTGGATCATTGCCTGCTCCATTTCTTCTTCTGTGGGTAGGTTACTGTATGTACAACTTAGTTTTGTGAAAGAGTAAAGGAAGATTGCAGAGAGTTTGAGAAAACTGAAGATTTTTGGGTAAAGAGTACTTCGAATGATCGGTGTTTAGAGAATGCCAAGAGTGTTCTAGAATAGGTGTAGTTCTTAATATTATGACAGCTTTTCCCTCCAAAACACCCTTATGATAGAACTTACCAACTGTAACTTATTTTTACTAACGCCGTTAACTCTTACTCATCAAACGGTTGATCGCTTATCATCACCATGTTTAGGTCCCGTCTGATTTCCTTGAATCATTCTTCACTTAAAGGTTTAGTGAAAATATCTGCCCACTGAAACTTCGTCTCTACAAATTGAAGACTCACTATCCTTTGTTGAATGTAGTCCCTTAAGAAATGATGTCTGACTGTGACATGCTTCACCCTTGAATGCCGTATTAGATTCTTTGATAGACTGATGGTGCTGGTGTTGTCGCAATATATTGGAATCTAGTCTTGGAATCTACTCTTTTTTTATTGAGTAGTCCTCCAATTGATACTTGATCTACAATATTTGTGAACAGCAGCTTGTAGTAGACATGTACTTAGCTTCGGCAGTTGACAGCGCAATTGAGCTCTGTCTCTTGCTCGACCATGAGACTAGATTTGGTCCAAGAAAATGATAGCCTCCACTCGTACTCTTCCTGTCGATTCTATCACCACTACAGCAAGTAGACCTGACATATTGTTCAGCAAAGAACCAATCATCCCTCTATACAGGGTTTGATCCACCTTCTTTCCACTTTCGTCTTTCGACAACAAGTTTGAAGGATGCATCAGAGTTGACATAGGTTTCACTTTTTGCATATCAAATTTTGACAACAATTCTTTCACGTATTTTTGTTGATGGATAAAGATCTTATCTTCGGTTTGCTTTACTTGCAGCCCAAGAAAGAACTTTAACTCTCCCATCATACTCATTTCAAACTCATTTTTCATCAAATTCTCAAAACTCATGCATAACCTTTTTGAAGTAGCACCAAAAATAATATCATCAACGTAAATTTGTACGAGAATAAAATCATTTTTCATGTCTTTCCTAAAGAGTGTTCTTTCTACTTGACCTCTACTAAACCCACTGTCTATAAGAAAAGTACTTAGACGATCATACCACGCTTTAGGCGGATACTTACCAAATTGTGTTCTAGACCATCAACGAGCAGCACATTTTCAATTCATGCATAGGAATCCTTACCAATCTTATCAACTCTGATCATCTTGCCCTACTGGTTGTCTCCAAAAGTTACCGATCCTCCCTTTTTATATTGAAGATCTAAGAACATAGACCTTCTTTCCATCATGTGAGGAGCAACCATTGTCCAAATACTAATGGTGTTTGCTGCTTCTTCCAGGGAAGGATGTCTGCAGGAGATATTATTTTATTATTTGGTACCCAAACTCTCTTGGGTCCTTTCGGGTTAGTATGATGCATAAAATGATAATAATGCCTTTGATGAGACTGTTGATGAAAGTGTGACTGAAAACTTTTCTTCTTCTTCTGGAAAACTGGTTTACCTTTTTGTTGAGACTTATTCCTAGTAAACCCTAATCTGATTTTATCACTAGGATGTCTGCATTTCCCTAGCATATCATTCATTTTTCTAATACTTTCAGTAAAAGTAGCTAGGTCAGCTGAGACACTGTTAATCCTACGTTTCAGCTATTTGATCTCTTCAGATCTATCTATGACTCTATTTTTCTTCATTTCCTCCACTTGTTTTTTCAAGCTTATGTTTTGACTCTCTATCTCTTGTGTATGTTTTAGGTTTTCCCACATACGTTTTCTTTTACAGCTTGTACTGTTTCAGAATAGCATGGGAATCCTCCAGTAATTCCTAGTATGCATCTTGCAAATCATTATAGCTTGAGGTTACCTCCTCATCACTTCCTTCTTCAGCTACCAAGCATATGTTCGCATGTTCTGACATCTCGGAGTTCGTTTCTGATTCAGATGAATCCAGATCCTCCCAAGATGCCATCATGCTCTTCTTGCCGTCTCTACTCTTCTTTGTTTTTTTTTTAACGTCGGACACTCGGACTTGTAATGTCCCGGCTTGTTGCACTCGTAGCATGTGATGGATATCTTCTCGCTCTTTCAATCATCTTTGTCGTTCTTCTTGAATGTTAAGTTCCTTTTAGTCTTCTTCTTCCACATTCATCTTATCTTCCTCGAGATAAAAGATAGCTCATCATCCTCTTCACTCGACTCAGGTTTCGTCTCGCTGGAATCATCATTCTTTGATTCTTCAATCTTCAAGGCTTTTGATGAATTCCTCTTTGAATTCTTTTGAATCTTGTGGTTCTTTTGTCCGGCCTTCAGTGCTATCGACTTGTCCCGTTTGGGCTTGTCTTCAGCATCGAGCTCAACTTCATGTATCTTTAGCGATCCAAGCAATTCATCAAGCTTCAGCACGCTTAAGTCCTTGGCCTCTTGTACAGCAGTCACCTTCGGTCTCCACCTCTTTGGTAAACTTCTTAGGATCTTCCGAACGTGATCTTGATTATCGTACGTTCTTCCGAGAGCTTTCAATCCATTAACAATTGTTTGAAATCTTCCAAACATTTGATCAATGGACTCTTCTTCTTTCATCTTGAATAGCTCGTACTGATGTACAAGAATACTTACCTTGGATTCTTTAACTTGGCTCGTGCCTTCATGTGCGATGGATAAGGTGTCCCACATCTCCTTCGCAGTTTCACACTCATGGACTTTATCATACTCGCTCCTGCTTAAGGCACAACTCAAGAAAAACTTCACTTTAGAATTTAGTTGAAATCTCGCCTTTTGATCAGCCATCCATCTGATTCGTGGAATAAGATTTCCGTCTTCATCTATAGGTATATACGGTCCACTCTCGATTATATCCCAAAGATCAATGTGAGTAGATTCGATGAATAAACGCATCCTATCTTTCTAGTAATGATAGTCTTCTCCATTGAATGTCGGAGGTCTAGTGACTGAGGCACCCTCTGCAATGTACGTATGTGATTCCGCCATTATCTTTAGTTCACTCGTTAAAGTGATCCTTGAATACCAGGCTCTGATACCAATTGAAGTGAATCACACGTTAATACACTACTTAATAACGATATATAGATGCACAAGAAGGGGGTTAAATTGTGGTAAACTTTTCTTAAACCCCTTTATTAAAAAAAAACTTCTTTCGATTAAACAAAACTTGTTTGTTTAAAGGAACTAATGTATACTGGTTTCGACATAGTAATTTTTATACTGGTTCATCCCAAACCATGGGCTACGTCCAGTCCTCAGATGTCTTTCTGAGATTTCACTATCTCTCTAAAACTTTACAAGTATTCTCTTTCTTTAAGCCTCTTCAGGTCTCTATATAATCAGTATTCTTTTACTCTTAGCCTCTTCAGGCTATCTGTATCTCTTTCACACTAACAGTGTTACGAGCTTGTTACAGAAAAATAGCTCTAACAATTCGCACAGTATTCTCTAGCTTTTGATTGTTCTCTATATCATACACGTGTGTGTATATCTCTCTGTGCAGTCTTCAACTCTGACTCGTATTTATAGCCTTTGTCTTCAACAGCATCTTGATAACTGTTTCTTGTTTCTTTGAAGAAACGGTTATTCAGTTGAGTTTTGTAACTAATTCAGACTGATGCTACCGTCTACTTTCCAGCGTCTACTTTCCAGCGTCTGTTTTTCTTGCGTCTGCTTTCTAGCGTCTGCTTTCTTGCGTCTGCTTTCTAGCGTCTGCTTTCTTGCGTCTGCTTTCTAACGTTTGCTTTCTAGCGTCTGTTTTTCAAATAGCTTCCATCTATTTTTCAACTTTGCGTCTACTTTTCATCCGTCTTCTTTTGTTTACGTCTGCTTTTGTTTATCATCAAAATCCTTAATCGTAAAGTCATTTTGACTTAACAAGCCAAGCCCTCACGGTTTTACTTTTCCCGATGACCTTCCTAGGAGCTCACCCATCCTAGAACTACTCTCATCCAAGCACATTTAACCTCGGAATTCTGATGAGATCTAGTCCATTAGGCCATGGAAAACGCATCTGTAAGGGAGGGGTATCCGTACCCTTATAAGGCGTACTTCGTTCCCCTCCTCAACCGATGTGGGGTTTCACACTCTCCACCCCCTTAAGGCCCTGCCCTCTTTGGAGTCCAGTCTAGCTGGCACAACGGTTCGGGTACCACAATTTAGCTACACATTAGCGAACACAAAATCATATCCATATAAAAAGAAAATAAAATAGAAAATATCATAATCATAATTCTAAATCTCCTTGATTGTTCTCTATCGCGTATTATAATAATGTAGATGTCTGATATTGTGATCTAATGGATTTGTCGATAAAAATCTTGCGTCTTCCACCCCTTAAGCTCCAAATCACCTCTGGAATTGTTTCTGAAGTTCTCAGAACAATGCGAGCCACTCTCCCTCTTGATTTGCCTCTAAAACATCACTTTTATAGAAAAATCTAGGTTTTTAAGTTATTCACGGTCATGTGCACGGCCGTTCTTAGGAACATGCACATTGGAAATCACCGAATATCGTGAAAGTGCACGCATATACAAAAGTCACACCTTTCAGATTGTTGATTTTATATTTTACGCCTCATTTTCGTCTGAATTTCTCTCCTTTAAGTCCACGAAGGCAATTATCACTTGTCAACACACTTGAAGCATATTAAGTACCAAATATACAACAAAAGTACAAAATATCAAGCAAGAATACATTAAATATAGGGTAAAACTATTTAGACAAAAGGATTTCTTAATCTCAATCCTATGAAATTAATCATTGGACTAATAGTCTAGATATATCAGTTTAAGAATGTAAACACATAATTGAATTTCAATAAACCAATCAGTAAAACTGTAATGAATAAAAGAATTTATCATATTATTCACCACGATGTATAGTTTATTACACCTAGGCACTAAACAATTTAAATTCTAAATATAGAAAAAAAATTAATATTAAATATTCAGAAGAACAAATAAAAATAAAAGAATTCATATTCTATATCTCCTTTTGTCTTTAATGAAATTTTCTTGCAATTTAGAATAAAGGTTGCTCACTATTGGATCTTAGGACGTAATCTTTTATGTTTTTCTTGTCCTCTATTCATGACTACTTCTTGGTGTCTAATATGACTCTAAAACACTTCTCTCATATGGCCTTCAATGACTGTGTACACTTCTAAGATATACACGATCGTGTAAATGACTGTGTATCTAAAAAATACCTCAATTCATGACTTTACATGGTTGCAAGATCTTATACAGGCAACATATAAGGCGTGTATCTTCATACGTACAGAAACGGTGTCTTCAAACCTCTACACATTTATATTGACTTACAAGATCGCGATACACAACTGTGTATCTCAAAAATTACTTCAAATATTGGATCAATGCCACGATTTTGCCCGAATGCTTCTCATTTTGATTTATGAAGGCAATTATCACCTACAAATACATTTAAAGAAAAATAAGTACAAAAATACTATAAAACTATTAAATAATAACAAAAACACACTAAATGTAATAAGAGGCACACCGAGATATCTAATAGGGAGAGTACCCCTTGTAAGCCCCAAAATGGTTTCCAATGGAAGGTGCACAGGATCCACATCAGGAGATAAGAAGAATTGACTTTTGCAATGATTTATTTCCAACTCAGAGAAAGAGGAGAAAGTGCACTAGAAGGTAAGCAAGGTATTCACCGAAGTAAGATCAGCATGACAAAACAGTAGCAGATCATCAGCAAGTAAAAAGTGGGACAGCTTAAGAGTTTTACATCGCCAATGGAACTAAAAATTAGGCGTGTCTGCTATTGTAGCATTAAGAGTCCTAGAAAGTACTTCCATGCAGATGATGAACAAGTATGGAGAGGGAGGGTCACCCTGTCTTAAACCTGATTTCCCACATAAAAAGTTTGTAGGAGCCCATTGATCAAGATAGAATAGGAGGGCGAGGTTACACACTCTTCAATCCACCTAATAAACATAGGAGGGAACCCTACAGCTAGCAACACATCAACACATAGGAGGAAGTCCCATTGAATGGAGTCATAAGCTTTGGCTAAATCAATTTTAAAAGCACATATTTGATGCTTATTGGAGAGATGGTAGTTCTTAAAGATTTCCTTAGCAAGAAGGATGTTGTCCCCTATACGACGGTTTTTTATGAAGGCACTCTGGTTTGAGCTGATGAGGAGGGGGAGGATCACGCGGAGTCTGTTAGAAATGATTTTTGTGATCACCTTATAGATCATGTTACAACAAGAAATGGGTCTATAATCCAACACTGTAGATGGATGAGAGGTCTTAGGGATAAGGTATATAAACATCGAATTAAGCTTGAGGAGCCTCCCATGTCGGAAAAAGTCTTGGATTGCCTTAGTAATATCATTCCCAATAATATGCCAAGTGTGTTTAAAGAAAAGACCATTAAAACCATCCGGCCCTGGGGCCTTATTCGGATTGAAAGAAAAGAAGACTTCCTTAATCTCCTGAGGAGTAACTTCTGCTACCAAGTTGAGGCTAAGGGGCTCAGGAATCAGGTGAGGAAAAAGAGCGGACACATACTCCCTAGAAGAAGCTAGGTCTTTTTTAGTACTAATAGAATATTGAAAAAAATTCAAAAAAAGGTTTTGAATATCTTCGAGGTCAGTAATCTATGGCCATTGCTACCCAACAAGGAGTGGATATTGTTTCTGTTCCTATTTGACAAGACAGAGTGGTGGAAGAAATTGGTGTTCCTATCCCCCTCGCGCAGCCACTTGACACAAGAAGCTTGTTTGTAAAAAGATTCTTGGTCATTTAAAGCCTGAAATAAATTGGTCAAAGCCTCATGTTCCTCAGTAGCAGATAAGGCCTATTAGGCAAGGCTCTCATTTGGTCTTGTATGGAATTGAGGGTAGCTTGACAAGTCACCACTTGAGCATTGATATCACCAATTTGATCAGAGTTGAGAGACTTGAGAGCCTTCTTAACAATCTTGAGCTTAGAAACGACACAAAACATGGGTGTCCCGCAGATATGAGAGTTCCAAGCCTCTTCCACTAGCTGGAGGAAATTTGGCTAAGAGACTAGGAAATTGGAAAACCTAAAAAGAGAGGGCCTCTTCTTAAGGACTGTTAAGGACCTTATCACCATCGGAGAATGATCTGAAATATTAGAGTTGAGGATTTCACTGAAGGTTCTAGGAAACCGAGAACTCCAATCCGAGTTGATAAGCGCTCTATCTAATTTCCTAACTATGTGGGAATCACCATATTGCTTATTAGACCAAGTAAAATTAGGGTCACTAGAGTTGAGGTCAAGCATTTCGCACTCCTCAACACACTTCCAAAAGTCTTTCATCCTGTTAAGAGCCACTGCACTAAGAGGTTCAGCCTCATGCGCATACAAAATGGAATTAAAGTCCCCAAATATAAGCCAAGGACGATTTCCAACTAAGGTTTTGGTATTGGAGAGGGTAGACCAGACGTTTTTCCTATGATTTGAATTAGCCACCCCATAAATGCAGGACACAAAGAAACCATTTGCACAATTGATAAGGGTCACCTCCAAAAGAATCATCTGATCAGTAGTAAGAAGAGAGGGGCACACAAGAAAGAAACTAGGTTCCAAGCCACCACTAATCGGGCATACGGAGCGTAATCAAGATTACTACAGAAATTCCATTGAGGGAATAAAGAAGAGCAAATAGTGTTCAAAAGAAACTGAGATTTGATCTTAGACTCTTTCAAACACACAAAAGACACCGACCACATTCTAAGATAAGACTTGACAGTTAACCTTTTTTTTGTTATTGAGACCGTGTATATTCCAAAACCCTAAATCCATAACCTAAACAAAAGACAAGACCACCAATTATTGTTTTTCCTAGGTTTTCTACTTTTCCAAATTGTAGAAACCCCTTCTGCCCCTTCCAAAACACCCTGATTCTGAGGATCAGTTGAATTATTAATGGGAATCACATCAGATAAAAGAGAGACATTGGAAATACCTACTTGACTTACCCTAGGACAATCAACACCTTCACGATGTCCATTAGAATCATTCGGAGGTGGAGGCAAGGCATTGTCTATGTTATACTCAATTGGAGTGGCAGCTAGAATGGGCTCCTGAGCAACCACTTGGATGGCCTCTGGTGTTGTCTCCTAAACTCCCTCCTGCGGCTGTGGGCCGCATATCTCTATGGAGGGTTTCTCTTTGTCCAATTCCTGCTGAGTACCAGTCTCAAACATACGACCAGTAGGTTTCCAAGCTTTCTTTTGTGGAGCTTTATCTGGTTTCCATTCATATTCGATGTCAATCTCCCTAAAGGTCACTTGTCCCTCTTCGTTATAGGTCACCAATTGAAAGGACAAAGGCCAGCTTTTCTCCAATTCTAATTCAACACACATTCGAGCATAGAAAATCTTGGACATGCGGGCTATATGGAAGTCCATAAGTAGGGGTTTTCCGACAGCACTGGCAATCCTACTCAATCCCTCGGTAGTCCAATATTCATAGGGAATATTATGAAACCAAATCCAGACTGGTGCAAACTTAATCTCCTGTTCTACTCAATCTCCTGTTCCCCTGCGTTCAAACTCCATTTGCGTAAGAATAATGGCTTCCTTTGGATATGCCAAGGGCCCTTCTCTAGCACCTCATTCATACCACAGGCAGAATCAAACTTAAATAAGAATTTATTTGCACTAGTCACCAGAATCTCAGACAACCCGTATGGTAACCATGCCTTAGATAATGGTTCACAATAGGAAACACAAGGTGCTTACCAATGAAAAAATCGATCAATGAATGACAGAATTTCGTGGCTCCTTTCAATGCAAGTTCAGGTGGCGAGATAACCAGGATCGGATCATCCTTAATCTCTGGAGGGTAAAAGGCCAGCTCCTTGACAATAAATGGGTCCTCCACAGAGTCGGTCACCACTGATTTCCAAGTTCTAGGACGAGGCTCCACCGAAGGTCCACAAGGTTGGGAAGTTAGGGGCTCCTTTGGTTTGGAATGGCCAGGAGCTGACGGACTCAGAGTTGACGGACCATTTGCGATTTGAATAGGGGCGAGGAGTGGAAGGTTGGGGTTGATGTTCTGTGAGTCGAGGATCTCCGACAAAGAGGCAGGGGGTTTGCTAGGATCAAGGATTGGGGAAATAGGGTTAACGGAGGGCAACGATGGAGACAATAGGGGTTGTCTAAGAGAAGGCTCGAGGATTTGGGAAAGGGGCGGGCGAGAAGAAGAAGACGACAGAGGAGAAGTAGCAGCAGCCATGGAGAAAGGGTCAACAACACCGGTGAGTTACGAAGTAGAGGACCAGCTTTCACTATTGCTCTCACTCACATCGCTCTCACTCACACCAGTGATTCCTATTGTTTTTTATTAACATTACATTGCACATATTTTACATATAAATCATAACCACAATTAATATAAAAAATTATTTAATCATTGTAAAAATATAAAATTAAGAACAACATAAAATATTTTAAATATTACAATTTCATTATGTAATAAATAATAAATACATCAAATAAAAAGAAAATTAAATATCCTTTAACTCCAACTATTACAATTTACAATAGGAGTTCGTAATGAGGAAACAATTAACTAGAAGCAAAACCTAAAATGAAACATTTACAATAGAATTTAACATATATATCAAATATAAGTAAAATTAAAAGAAGAGTAGAAACAAAAACCTGAAACTTCAATAAATCGGATACGGGATACCCGCTATAACTATATTGACCTCAACTCTCATTTGATATAAAATTATCATCATTAAAAGAAGTCTTATCATCACCATCATTCAAATTCACTGCACCAAATGAATTTCTGATCTAAGATTATCTTCGATGTCACTCTAATCTATCAAACTCAGTTCCTCAGAAACCTAATCTGCCAAAAGATCAATATTATCAATGCAAATTGGATCAACTAAACTACTTATTCTATTAAGTGTCCTAATAAATAATAAAATCAAATTATTAAAATTTATTAAAAAAGTATATCTAATTTAATAATGATAATAACATACCTTCCCCGAAGCTCTAAATTGTATCGAACAAAGACTAAGTTATTCAATCTTTTATGCTCTAATCTATTTCTTTTCGTGTAATGGATGAATTCAAATATGCTCCGATTCCTTTTTATAGCCTATTGCATTGACACATTGACTTAGCATTTGAATTATAAACCTTTGCAATTCTCCAACTCCACTTCTAAATTGGTCTCACGAAGAAACTATAAGTCGTAAGACAACAAAAGTAGCATTATAAATAAAACAAAGTGATGATTAATTTTCAACAAGTAACAAAAGTGAAAAAAGTTATACTCGAATTAAGTTTTGCTCTTTGTCGAATAACAATTGGCATCCTAAAATTCTCGGAAGACTCATTATAAATCTCAATTTGTAAGCTTAGGAGATCTACATCATCTTATGTGTAACAACTGTTATAATAGTTTATAACATTCCCTTACTAACTTCAACTTTCTTCGTAAAATCTGGCCTGAAATAGATATTAAGATTAAAAAATGCACCAACTGCAAACAATAAAGAGTAATTCAAAAATGCTCCAGCTACAAACAACAAAGAATAAAGTTTCCTTTCTCATCTCTCATGGATGTCTGCAAGATAAGGTGTATATAAAGAAGGTATATTTTTCATATTGGCCTTGATTGCTTCCTTTACCTTCTTTATGACATAATAAAAATAACATAGTTTTACCATTTCATCACTATCAACCAAATGAAGCACCCTCACCAAAGACTCATAAACTCAGATAACAAATTGACATTGGGACCAAAATTCAGTATCTTCAAGCATAATTTTAGAAACCTCCAATCCAGCATTAGTCCTAGCTTACTAAGAAGTAACTCACTTATCACTTGTAAACATCTGTCTTAACTTTTTTTTATCATAATAAAACATTGATTCCTACCATTAGTAAAATCCTTTTTCATTAAATTCAAGACCCATGCATACAAATGAACTTGGTCACCTTTTTTGCTTTCTACACAGTCACATCAATAATAGAAAAATACCTAAAATCCCTTATATTTTTTTAGCATCAAGTCAATGCAATGTGCAACACAAAGAGAATAAAAAAAGAATTATACTTGTTTTCTAATTTTCTTCCCGTCACTTTGTAAGTGGAGTCATTGTCAGTAATGAATTGAACAATATTTTCTGACCCTACTTCATCAAATATTTCAAATAAAGTATTGGCATTTCTAACAAGGTCAAATGTATTGATGAACTTAAAAAACATTGAGCCCTTTGTAGAATAATCCAAAAATTAATAATATGCTCATGTCTCCTATTTGTCCAATCATCACTCATGATTGAACACCTATAAGTAGTTGAAGTCATTATTCTTTCTTCTAAATAACTTTTAATCTCAGCAGAGCTACACAAAAGTTTAACTTTTTAGTCATAAATAGAAGGAACTTTGTATCCCAAACCGTAAGAGGCTATAGTTTCCACCGTAGGCTGATAATAATGAGATTGAGAAGCACTGAATGTTACTCCTGAATCATACCACCATCTAGTCATTGCCATATATACATTGTGAGACACTTCTTTTAATTGCATGATACGAAAAATTAAAGGCTGAACTCCAAGAGCTGTTTGTGGTGCCAAAAAATTTCACACCTGCCTTCTTCTTTTCCTAACATCAGTTATAGATGCAACATTCACTTCTTGCTGGATAGAAACACTACCACCTTCAACATTTCTACTATTGTCCTGAACATTAGTAAACGAATTTTCACTACCAATTTCATAATTTAACATTTCCCTTCTGTCTTACTCATGTTGATACTCTTCAAGTAAAGTTTTCATTTTTCCATTTCACATCATGGCTCATTTTTTACAAGGTTCCACATCTCCTTTAACCCTAGCTAAATGCTTCTTTAATCTGGTATCTCCTCCACCTTTCAAATGCCTATTACAAAACAAGCAAATAATATGGTTCTTCATACCGGGGACTAATCCAGTATGAGCACAAGCTGGTTAATTATATCTTTTTGAAGCGGTTAAATTATTAGGAGTATTTTAACTTCCTTCCATTTAGTTGTAAAAATAAAAAAAGACATATATCAAAATAAAGAACGCATAATTTCATTATCAACTACGATCACAAAATATGTATTGTTTATCTCAAAAGTTCAAACTAACATAATTACACATTACACACATACATCTTATATAATATAACTCATTTTGTATGATTACATCATACACAATTCAATTTCATCCAACACCATTCACAAATTAGTCAAAAACTAGTAATGTAAGTATTCAACATACACAATTACATAATACACATGTCCATCTTATATAATATAACTCATCTTGTATGATTAAATTATACACAATTCACCAATTAGTCAAAAACTAACAATTCAAATATTCAACATACATAATTGCATAATACATCTATATTTTATATGTTTGCATCATACACAATTCAATTTTATCCAACATAATTCACCAATAAGTTAAAAACCAATAATTCAAGTAATCAACATATAAAATTGCACAATACATGTATACATCTTGTATAATATAACTTATTTTGTATGATTACATCATAAACAATTCAATTTCATCCAACATGATTCATTGATAAGTCAAAAACCAACAATTCAAGTATTCAACATACACAATTACACACATACATCCTATAATATATAACTTATTTTGTATGATTTATATCATACACAACTCAATTTCATCCAAAACAATTCACCAATAAGTCAAAAACTAATAATTCAAGTATTTAACATATACAATTACACAATACACGTATATTTCTTATATAATATAACTCATTTTATATGATTACATCATTCAACTATAAACTAAAGACATACACTCATAATTATAACATATTAAACTTCAACCGTAACTCACAACTATATGTTTATAACTTACTTTATATAATCTCGTAATTCAGCTATAAACTACTATATTTTGTTTACTTATACAATTCAATTTATAATGCTTATAATTTGTTTGTTTTCTTAACTAATTTTAATCAATATTGTTACTAAAATTCTAATTCCTATCTTTGATTTAACAATCTTTCATTCACTAATTTTAACTAACATTCTTAATTTCTTACCCAAATTTTTCAATGCATTAATTTTCTTCAACAATTGACAATGTCTAAGTTATATTGAAATTTAATAACTCAAACAATCCAAATTTCAAATTCAAAATTTTAAATCCATTAATTTTCTTCATAAATTGACAATGTCTAAATTATGTTGAAATTGAACCAACTCTCATAAGCAATTCCAACTTTCATATTCAAATTTTCTAATCCATCAATTTTCTTCATAAATTGATAGTGTCTAAATTATATTGAAATTGAACAAGTCACATAAATAACTACAAATTGCAAATTCAAAATTTCCAATCCATGATTTTTCTTCATAAATTGACGATGCCTACATTATATTGAAATTGAAACAACTCACACATGCATTTCCAAATTTCAAATTCAAATTTTCCAATCCATTAATTTTCTTCATAAATTGACAATGTCTAAATTATATTAAAATTGGACCAACTTATACAAAAAATTCTAACTTTTAAACTCAAAATTTTCAACTTATAAACAATTACAAGAATTCTAAGTTTGCAACTATTCCAACAATTCCATCAATTCCAATTTCTACACAATTCCAACCATCACAAAACATATATACATAACCAAATATAATGCAATTGCTATTTAGATTTCAAAGGCAAAACACACCAAAAAAAAAATGCAATTAAATGTTGGGTTAGTTCGGTTCAATTTAGGTTTGGTCGGGTTTGGATCTAGATATGAAAAATTGAAATTCCAGATTTGTAGATTCTAGCAGCAGTGGGTGGTTGGAAGCAGTTTCAGTTGGGTTAAAATTTTTGATTTTTGCAAAATGGTTATCTTTAAAAAAAAAAAACTTGCGGTACTGATTGATATCATGCGAAATCGTTAATACCAACCAGTACTGATAATTGTACCCTTCAACTAGGTTTTGTATTGTTTTTCATTCGGTACGGACCAAACCCAAATCATTGCTTTATTAAGTTATATTTTATTATTTTTAATAGAAGAAAACATGTAGGAAATGATGTAACTCATTTGTTTCCATCGTTAAATTTTAAGAATCAATCTTGTCTTGGTTAAAAATTTAAATAAACAAAATTATTTATTTTTAATGTTAATAAATGATTTATATTTTATATAATCATCAAAATTTTAAAAAACATGGACATATATCTTAAAATTATATTCAATTTTTTTATAATAGATATTAATTTTTTTAAAAAAAATTTAACTGTAAAATCTTATTCAGCCCAGTGGCCAGCAGATTATGTAACAGATAAGGAAAGCAGCGACGGTACAAATGCTCTCGGCTTCTCGTTCTCTCTTCCAATGTCTACAATGATAATCTCTTCTTCTCCTTCTGCTACTTCTTCACTCGCTCAGAGTCACTCATCTTTACTTCTTACTTCTTCTTTTAAGTTAAACCCTTTTCTTCAGTCATTTTCTTCTTCTTCTTCTTCTTTCTGGAAGCGTCCAAAACGACCTCATACTCCTACTTTTCTCGTTGTCGCTTCTACGTCTTCTTCTGTTTCCGGTTCTGCAGTTTCTCTCGAGTCGAGCAATGGTGCTGTTGTTACTTCTCTTGAGAAGCAGCTCGACCCCTCTTCCTATGGAAGACAGTACTTCCCTTTAGCTGCTGTTGTTGGTCAGGTCTTATCTTGCTCTCTATCTTGGAAACTCGATTGTTTTGACCATTGTCTTGCAAATGGGCTAATGGGTTTTTGTCGTTTTTGCGTTTGGTTTTAGTTATACTGTAATTTTATATCTAGAAGTAGGAAGCTCATTTTTTAAGTTATGTTATGGATAACCAAGGTGAGATCTTTGGTATTCCTGATTGGGAGGATTGATAAGGATAGAACTAAGAATGCAATTCATAGCTTACTGAATTTAGTTATCCAAGGATTGCGAATTATGTATTTGTGAGGAAACAATGAATTCAGATTTAAGAAATGCGCAAACAAGTTGGTTACTTTAGTCTGTCCACCTCAGAAAATTCAGAATTCTTAGTTTGTCCCCATCCAGTATTTGTCACAATATCGACAAACTTGTTTTTGTATGGGTTTTGTTTTTGCTTTATTTTTAATTCATCCCAATTAATTTAAATGTGAGTTTGGTTACAGGATGCTGTAAAAACTGCTCTTTTGCTTGGAGCTATTGACCGTGAGATTGGAGGGATTGCCATCTCTGGAAGGCGAGGGACAGCCAAGACAGTGATGGCACGTGGTTTGCATGCAATTCTGCCACCAATCGATGTAGTTGTTGGTTCAATTGCAAATGCTGACCCATCCTGCCCAGAAGAGTAAGGTCACCAAATGCTCTAAAGAGTTTGGACTTGCTTTCCTTTACAGATCAGCATATGGTTTAGAATCTTGAGGCATATTTCCCTTAAACTCTTTAACTATCCAAATTTTGAATGGCACAATGGTATTCCATTTGAAAGATGTTAATTTGGTCACAAAGCATCAATTGCTACATTAGAAGTAATGTTGATGACACTAAGTGTGTATCTTAAGATTTCACCCTCAAGGCCTGTTACAGATTAGGAATTATTTTATGTACCTATTTATATAGATTGACAGTTACAGATTAGGAATTAATTATTCTATGTTCATATTTATAGGGATTGACTATTGAGATTAGCTTGATTGTAGAAACTGATTGTTGATCTCATCTCTTATATAAATAGTGGATTATATTTAATAAAAATACATACGAAATACTTTTCTCCTTACTGTATTAATGGTATCTTAGTCATTAGGGCACATTTTTCTCCTTTTGGTTTTGGTTGCCCAAGTGCGCAACCATTGGTATCAGCCTTAGGGCTTATTTTTCCATTGATTTTGGTTTCCAAGTGTGCAACCATTTTGATTATGCTCTAGAAGAGTAGAATACTTACTTGTTGTGGATTACCCTTAGGGGTGACAATTTGATCTCAACACCTACCACAATTGGTATGCCTCCCTCATATTGGTCAATCCCTTCAAATCCAACTTCTGTTTGACCGGATCATGAGCGACATGCACCCCTCTTTCCAAATCGCTCCTATTGTCCTCGTAGACCTGTGGAAGCTCATGCATCTTTGCGTTGACCTATTCAACTTGTTTGGTGTTGCTTGGTCCTATTCGGCCTCTCATACCAGCCCGGTGAAGTTTTCAATCTCTTGTCCATGCTAAGTCCGACCTTTCATTTTAGTATGGGGAAATTTCCTCACCGTGCTAGTTACATTTTGTGGTTTCTAGTTCTTAGTTGTTTTTGGGATTACTAATTTGTGGTTCTTGGGTCTTGGGTTCTCTGGTTTATTATTGACCTGAATCTAGTATCTCTTTTTATTTCTGTTGCTTCCAATAGGTGATGAGCATAAATCATTTGTGATTACTGATGTTATTCTACTACTATCTAAGATCACTAATCACAAACTGATAGGTCCTAACTATCTAGATTGGAGCAAGACAATTAGGATTTATATGTGTAGTATTTCCAAAGATGAGCACCTTATAGATGATCTCCTGACTAATGATACGAAAAAGAAATGGCTGAAGGATGATGCTAGATTGTTCTGATAGATTCAAAATTCGATAGAAACTAGGGTGGTTAGCATGATTAGTCACTATGATGAGTATGTTAAGGAATTAATACGAGTATCAAGAGTTTTTATACTTAGGAAAAGAGAATACTAGTAAGGAATGGCTAAAGGATGATGCTAGATTGTTCTTGTAGATTCAAAATTTTATAGAAACTAAGGCATTTAGCATGATTAATTGCTATGAGTATGTTAAGCAATTAAATTGGGTATCTAGAGTTTTTATATTTGGGAAAAGAGAATACTAGAAAGGAATGGCTAAGGATGATGCTAGATTGTTCTTGCAGACTTGGAATTTAATGGAAATTGATGTGGTCAACATGATTAATCACTGTGAGCATGCTAAGATATTAATGGGGTATTTGAAGTTTTTGTATTTAGGAAAAGACAATATTTCTCGTATCTATGAGGTTTGTAAGAATTTTTATCAGGCTGAGCAATATGGTTGATTTCTTCAAGCCTATTTTATGAATTATAAAAAGGTTTATGAAGAATTGAATGTCCTGCTACCCTTTAGTTATGATATCAAAGTATAGCAAACCCGACAAGAGAAAGTTGTAGTTATGAGTTTTCTAATAGGATTCAACTCTCAATTTGATACGACAAAGTCCTAGATTCTCTCTAGTGCGGAAATTTCCACTCTACACAAGTTCTTCACCAGAGTTTTTTGCAAAGAAAATAATGTTGTCATTCTATCTGTTTAGGCTTTAAGTGCTTGTCAGACGTAATAATGGAAGCCCTTCTAATCAGAATCGCAATAAAGGAGTCAATATATGAGGTTGGGAAAAGCAGAATTAGGATACACGAGAAGTGTGTCACCGCTGTCATGAGTTCGGTCATATCAAACGCACACGTACTAAACTGCAAAGCAGGTCTCAGAAATCTCACTCGCCTTATGTTGACATTGTTTCTTCCACACCTAATCTATCCTCATAATAGACAGTCTTAGTATTTGCAGATGAATTTGTTAAATCTCGTTAGTACCAAGAAGCATTGAAAAGCTTATCTAATTCTATTACTACTATTGCTGAGATAGTTATTCCCGATAAGTATCTCCTTTCCTCTTCCAACACCCAGTGGATTATTAATTTTGGTGCTAATAATTATATGACATGTAATCCTAATCTTCTTACTATCTTTAAAACCCATAGCTCTCCTTCTAGAGTCATTTTGGTAGATGGTTCTACCTCATCTTCTCTTGGTTTTACTGCTCATACTACTCCTTTACTTTCCCTATCATATGTTGTAGGCCTACAAGAATTTTCCTTTACCTTAATATTTGTTGGCAAAATTGTTCGAGCTTTAAACTGTTGTCTTATTCTTTTGGCGTTATTGTCTATGTCAAAATCCTATGATGAAGAAGATTATTAGTAACAGGAATGCATCAAAAGGTCTGTATGTTCTAAATATTCATGACCAGGTACTTGGACCCATTGCTTGCTCCGTGACCTTAACCCCTTTTGAAGTACACCGTAGGCTAGGCCATCCTTCGGTTTTTGTGTTAAAGAAATCGTGTTTAGAGTTTCACCATATGTCGTCTTTAGATTGTGAGTCATGTCAACTTGCAAAACATCATCATTTCCCTTCTGTTTCTCAAATCAATGAAATAGTTAGTTTTTCTTTTGAGTTAGTTCGTTCAAATGTTTGGGGTCCATGTCCTATTGTATTTAAATTTGGGTTTTGGTATTTTGTTACCTTTGTCAATGACTTCTCTTAGATAACCTGGCTTTACTAATAAATATTTGTTCTAGACTATTTTCCCATTTCACCGCTTTCTCTGTTGAATTCAAAACACAATTTAATGCCAAATAATATGTTTTAGATTCCTTTCAATCTTATACGCTTAAAAATGGAATCCTTCACCAAACTTCTTGTGTTGACACACCATCTTAAAAAGGTGTAGCTGAAAAAAAAAAGGACATCTCAAACACTTTTGTTCCAAACATATGTTCTCAAGTGTTTTTGGGCTGATGCGATTTCAACAACTATTTTAGATCAATCGTATGCTATCATCCATGCTTTATGGTGAGATCCCTTATCATGTCCTTTTTCCTACCAAAACCTTTAGGGAAAAGAATGGCTTTTCCGCGCACCATCTCCCATTACGTCTCGTATATTTGGAAGTTCATGTTTTTGTCTGAGATGTTCATCCTTAAATTACCAAATTGGATTTCATCCTCAAATTACCAAATTGGATCCCAAGTCTGTAAAATGTGTTTTTTTGGATTACTCTTGTCTTTAAAAAGTTATCAATGTTATTGTCCTAGTCTTAATAAATACCTTGTGTTTGTTGATATCATGTTTATGTAAAATCTTCCTTTCTTTCCTACTTCTTTAAACATTTCTAATAGTCGAGATGAGAGCAATGTTCTATTATTGTATCAAATCACCTAGCAGTCATTAAATGTTATGTCTACACTCGCCATTTTGACACCACCATCACCTCCGCCTATTTCTCATCTCTATTCCAGATGATGAGATGTTCTTGATGCGCGTCTAACATCGGTTCCTTATTTGGCATTAGATCCCACAGACACTGCTATTGACCTTTTGATTACTCTCCGAAATGGTAAACATCAATGCACTTACCTAATTTTGTCCTTTGTTTCATATAACCATCTGTCATCTTCTTCATGTTCTTTTATTACCTGTCTTGATACTGTATCTCTTCCCAAAATTGTTCACGAGGCCTTATCTCATCCTAGATGACGAGCGACAATGGTAGAAGATATGAATGCTCTAGATGCTAATGGAGCTTGGAATTTAGTGATTTTACCTACAAGAAAGATGATTATTGGATGTAAGAGGGTATTTGTGGTTAAAATTCGACTTAAACCCCTCTTTGTTACTAAAGGCTATCGCATACTTATAGTGTGGACTATTCCGATACTTTCTTTCTTTTGGCTAAATTGACATCTGTTCGTTTGTTATTTCTATGGTAGCTACTCATGACTAGTCCTTGCATTAATTGGACATCAAAAATGCCTTTTGACATAGAGACCTATAGGAAGAAGTTTATATGGAGCGACGACTTGCGTTTGTTACTTAGGGAGAGTATAGTAAAGTGCATTAGCTTCAAAGCTTTTTATATGGTTTGATAGTTTGGAAATTTTAGTCAAACAGTTGAACAATTTTGAATGAGTAAAAGCAACTCTGACCATTCATTTTTCTACAAACACTCTACATCTAGATCCCAGAGACATTGCTCTTGACCTTTTGATTACTCTTAGAAAAGGTAAACATCAATGCACTTACCTAATTTTATCTTTTGTTTCATATGACCATTTGTCATCTTCTTCATGTTCTTTTATTGCCTCTCTTGATACTGTATCTCTTCCCAAAATTGTTTGTGAGATGCCAATGGAGCTTGGAATTTAGTGATTTTACCTACAAGAAAGATGACTATTGGATGTAAGTGGGTATTTGCAGTTAAAGTTCGACCTCCTTGTTGCTAAAGGCTACGCGAAGACTTATGGTGTAGACTATTATGATACTTTCTATCTTTTGGCGAAATTGACATCTGTTCATTTGTTATTTCTATGGCAACTACTCATGGATGGCCCTTGCATTAATTGGACATAAAAAATGCATTTTGACATCAAAACTTATAGGAGGAAGTTTATATGGAGCAACCACTTGCGTTTGTTACTTAGGGAGAGTATAGAAAAGTGTGTTATTATATGGTTTGAAACATTGTGCTTTGTTTGGAAATTTTAGTCAAACAGTTGAATAGTTTTGAATGAGTAAAAGCAAGTCTGACGATTCAGTTTTCTACAAACACTCTACATCTAGATCCCACAAACACTACTCTTAACCTTGTGATTATTCTCCGAAAAGGTAAACATCGATGTACTTACCTAATTTTATCTTTTGTTTCATAGGACCATTTGTCATCTTCATATTCTTTTATTACCTCTCTTGATACTGTATCTCTTCCCAAAATTGTTCATGAGGCCTTATCTCATCCTAGATGGCGAGCGACAATGGTGGAAGAGATGAATGATCTAGATGCTAATGGAGCTTGGAATTTAGTAGCTTTACCTACAAGAAAGATGACTATTGGATGTAAGTGGGTATTTGCAGTTTAAGTGGAACTTTAGTTGCTGAAGGCTATGCTCAGACTTACGACTATTTCGATACTTTCTCTCTTGTGGCTAGATTGACATCTATTCGTTTGTTATTTCTATGGTAGCTACTCATGGCTAGCCCTTGCATTAGTTGGACATCAAAAATGCCTTTTGACACAAAGACTTATGGGAGAAAGTTTATATGAAGCAACCACTTGCGTTTGTTACTTAAGGAGAGTATGGGAAACTGTGTTATCTTCAAAGCTCTTTTTATGGTTTGAAACAAAGTCATTGTGCTTAGTTTGAAAATTTTAGTCAAACAGTTGAACGATTTTGAATGAGTAAAAGCAAGTTTCTATAGAAACTCGACATTTAGTATTATTGTTTGTCATCATTGATAATGACACCATGGGAATTTCATCCATGAAAATATTTCTTCACAGTTTGTTTCAAATGAAGGATTTGGGGGTACTAATGTACTTCTTGGGAGTTCAGGTGACAAGGAATAAGAAAGTTATCTTCTTATCTCAAAGAAAATGTGTGATTGATTTATTGTCCAAAACTGAAAAATTAAGGGTTAAACCATGTGGTACTCCTATTCCTAATTTGCAACTCACAAAAGATGGAGAGTTATTTGAAGATCCTGAGAAGTATAAGGGATTGATTGGGAAAAATGAATTATCTTATGATAACTCATCTTGATATTGCTTACTTTATTAGCATTATAAGTCAATTTATGCCTGCTCTAACTATTCATCACTGAGCCGCTTTAGAGCAGATGTTGTGTTACTTGAAGCGAGCTCTCAGATGAGTTATAATGTAGAAAAATCATGGTCACACTTGTATAGAGTGCTACTCAGATAATGACTGGGCAAGATCCATGATTGATTGAACTCCACCACAATTTATTATGTTTTCATCGGAGGAAATCTAGTCTCATGGAAAAATAAGAAATATAATGTTGTTTCTCGCTTAAGTGTAGAAGTAGATTACAGAGCGATAGCACAATTTGTGTTTGAAATAATATGGATATACCAAGTCTTGAGTGAAATTGGTCGCAAAATCTCAATGCCAACAAAGTTATGGTGCGATAACCAAGCTGCTCTTTATATAACTTCTAATCTTGTGTTTCATGATCAAATTTAAACGTATTGAAATAGACTATCATTTTGTTCTTGAAAAGGTGCAACAAAACTAGATTTCTATAGGACATGTGAAGACTAGAGAACAACTAGATCTTTTTACAACGGCTTTAAATGAGATTCAAGTTTAATTTTGTAAGCAGTTGTACATAATTAATTGTTGACTAGAGATTATTAGCATTAATTGTATTAATACTGTTATCATTATACCTATAATCTCTCTTATAATTGAGAGATTTCATAGAGTTAATAGCTAGATTACTTCCTAAATAATTCTAGGAATTTTGTATATAAACCCTTGCTCCTATGTACATAATACCAGAAATACAAATTATCTTCAATATCCAACATGGTATCAGAGCCCTATTTGATTTAGGGACTGTTCCTTTTTTCTTTTCTTTCGGCTGTTCTTCACTGACTGAGTGTGTACTCGCCCGAACAGCAACGTGATTTTTCTTCTCACCACCCACCTAGATTGCTTCAACTGTGACCGGTGACTCCACTGTTAAAGACTTGACGTCAACCATGCCACCACGTGCCGCCGTAGTCTCTTTGCCGTCACCGTGCGTGAGCACCACGCGCCACCCTCCGACCAATATTTTGTCTCTGTTCTTTCTCCATCAGGGTCGCCGGCCTCTTGCCTCTCCTCTGGTGGTGTCAGACGTATCCTTACCTTCTGCCAGTACCCTTGCTTCCTTGCCTCTTATCGGTGTATTTTGTGTTTCTGTCTATCTGGTAATTTTTCTGCCCATGTTGGTACCAAAAGCACATTTTTTAGCAGCTTCTATTTACTCTATTGGCATTTTTTTGTTGGTTGTCCTGAGTAACACTAAAGAAGATGGAAGGAAAGAAGATAATTATGTCGAGTTCCGAAAATCCTTCACTTCAAATTAGTCCTGTAAAACTTGATGGAACTAATTATCTTGCTTGGTCAAGATCTTGTTTGTTGTTCATCAAAGCTAGAGGATTACAGGG
>JAOTAZ010000218.1:16155715-16167558 GCA_025629785.1 Erythroxylum oxycarpum
GAAGTTCAGGTCTGTTCTTCCTTGTTCTGCATAACTGACGCAAATTCCTCTTCAATTCTTCCGTTGGTGCGCATTACTTCCTCTGTGTTTTGCGCTTCTTCTGTGTTTCTCCACTTCTTCTGTGCTTTACGCTTCTTCTGTGCTTCTCCACTTCTTCTGTATTTGGCACATCTTTAGTGTTTTGTTCATCTTCTGTGATTTGTCCACCTTCATTGCACTTCTTTTGTCTTTTGCACTTCTTTTGTTTTTCTCCACTTCTTTTGTATTTTGCGCTTTTCTGTGTTCCTCCACTTCTTCCGCGTTTTGCGCTTCTTCCGCGTTTTGCGCTTCTTCTGTATTTCTCCTCTTCTTCTATGTTTAGCGCTTCATCTGTGTTTTGTGCTCCTTTTGTGTTTTGCGCTTCTTCTGTCTTTCTCCATTTCTTCTGTGTTTTGCGCTTTTCCTATGTTTTGCGCTTCTTCTATGTTTCTGCACTTCCTCTATGTTTTGCACTTCTTTTGTGTTTCTCCACTTCTTCTGTGTTTCGCGCTTCTTCTGTGTTTCTTCACTTCTTTCGTGTTTTGCGCATCTTTTATGTTTTGCGCTTCTTCTATGTTTTGCACCTCTTCAATGTTTTGCGCTTCTTTTGTGTTTCTCCACTTCTTTTGTGTTTTGCGCTCCTTCTGTGTTTCCCCACTTCTTCTATGTTTTGCGCTACAGATATTTCTCCACCTCTTCTGGGGTTTGCGCTACTTCTGTGTTTTGGGCTTCTTCTGTATTTTGCGCTTCATCTGTGTTTTGTGCTCCTTCTGTGTTTTGCCCTTCTTTTGTTTTTCTCCACTTCTTTTGTGTTTTGTGCTTCTTTTATGTTCCTCCACTTCTTCTGTGTATTATGCTTCTTCAAAATTTTGTACTTCTTTTGTCTTTTGCTCTTCTTCTGTGTTTTGCACTTCTTTTGTTTTTTGCGCTTCTTCTATGTTTTGCGCATCTTCTGTGTTTTGTGCTTCTTCTGTGTTTTGCGCTTCTTCTGTGTTTTTCCACTTCTTTTGTTTTTTGCGCATCTTCTGTGTTTCACGCATCTTTTGTGTTTTATGCTTCTTCTGTTTTTCTCCACTTCTTCTGCATTCTGCGCTTGTTTTGTGTTTTGTTCTTCTTCTGTGGTTTGCGCTTCATCTGTGTTTCTCGACTTCTTCAGTGATTTGAGCATTTTATGTGTTTTGCGCATTTTCTGTGTTTTGCTCTTCTTTTGCATTTTGCGCTTCTTCTGTGTTTTTCACTTCTTCTCTGTTTTGCGCTTCTTCTGTGTTTTACGGATCTTCTGTGCTTTGTTCATCTTCTATGCTTTGCGGTTCTTCTGTGTTTCTCCACTTCTTCTGTGTTCTGCGCATCTTTTGTGTTTTGCGCTTTTTCTGTGTTTCTCCACTTCTTTTGTGTTTTGCACTTCTTCTGTGTATCTCCATTTCCTCTATGTTTTGCTCATCTTCTATGTTTTGCGCTTCTTCTGTGTTTTGCACTTCTTTTGTGTTTTGTGTTTCTAAACTTCTTATGTGTTTTACGCTTCTTCTGTGTTTTGCGCTTCTTCTGTGTTTCTCCACTTCTTCTGTGTTTTGCGCTTCTTCTTTGTTTCTCCACTTCTTCTGTGTTTTGTGCTTCTTCTGTGTTTTGTGCTCTGTCTGTGTTTCCCCGCTTCTTCTGTGTTTTGTACTTTTTTTGTGCTTTGCGTTTCTTCTGTGTTTGTTCACTTCCTTTGTGTTTCGCGCATCTTATGCATCTTCTATGTTTTGTGCATCTTCTGTGTTTTGCACTTCTTTTGTTTTTCTCCACTTCTTATGTATTTTGCGCTTTTCTGTGTTCCTCCACTTCTTCTGTGTTTTGCGCTTCTTCAGCGTTTTGCGCTTCTTCTGTATTTCTCCTCTTCTATGTTTTGCGCTTCATCTGTGTTCTGTGCTTCTTATGTGTTTTGCGCTTCTTCTATCTTTCTCCACTTCTTCTGTGTTTTGCGCATCTTTTGTGATTTGCATTTCTTCTGTGTTTTGCGCTTCTTCTGTGCTTCTCCACTTCTTCTACGTTTTGTGCTTCTTCTATGTTTCTCCACTTCCTCTATGTTTTGCACTTCTTTTGTGTTTTGCGCTTCTTCTGTGTTTCTTCACTTCTTTCTTGTTTTGCACATCTTTTGTGTTTTGCGCCTCTTCAATGTTTTGCGTTTCTTCTGTGTTTCTCCACTTATTTTGTGTTTTGCGCTCCTTTTGTGTTTTGCGCATCTTCTGTGTTTTACACTACTTCTATGTTTCTCCAGTTCTTTTGTGGTTTGCGCTACTTCTATTTTTTGCGCTTCATCTATGTTTTGCGCTTCATCTATGTTTTGTACCCCTTCTGTGTTTTGCACTTCTTTTGTTTCTCTCCATTTCTTTTATGTTTTGTGCTTCTTTTGTGTTCCTCCACTTCTTTTGTGTATTGCGCTTCTTCCGTATTTTGCACTTCTTCTGTGTTTTGCTCTTCTTCTGTGTTTTGCACTTCTTCTGTTTTTTGCGCTTCTTCTATGTTTTGTGCTTCTTCTGTGTTTTGCGCTTCTTCTGTGTTTCTCCACTTCTTTTGTTTTTGTGCATTTTCTGTGTTTTGCGCATCTTTTGTGTTTTGTGCTTCTTCTGTTTTTCTCCACTTCTTCTGCATTTTGCGCTTGTTTTGTGTTTTGTGCTTCTTTTGTGTTTTGCGCTTCTTCTGTGTTTTGCGCTTCATCTGTGTTTCTCAACTTTTTCAGTGTTTTGTGCTTCTTATGTGTTTTGCACATCTTCTGTGTTTTGCTCTTCTTCTGCATTTTGCACTTCTTCTGTGTTTTCCACTTCTTCTATGTTTTGCGCTTCTTCTGTGTTTTACGTATCTTTGTGCATCTTCTGTGTTTTGCGATTCTTCTGTGTTTCTTCACTTCTTCTGTGTTTTGTGCATCTTCTGTGTTTTGCACTTCTTTTGTGTTTCTCCATTTCTTCTGTGTTTTGCGCTTCTTCTGTGTTTTGCACTTCTTTTATGTTTCTCCACTTCTTCTATGTTTTGCGCTTCTTCTTTGTTTCTCCACTTCTTCTATGTTTTGTGCTTCTTCTATGTTTTGCGCTTTGCCTGCGTTTCCCCACTTCTTCTGTGTTTTGCACTTTTTTTGTGCTTTGCGCTTTTTCTGTGTTTGTTCACTTTTTTTGTGTTTGGCGCATCTTTAGTGTTTGCGCATCTTCTGTGTTTTGTGCATCTTCTGTGTTTTGCACTTCTTTTGTTTTTCTCCACTTCTTTTATATTTTGCATTTTTCTGTGTTCCTCCACTTCTTCTGTGTTTTGCACTTCTTCCGCGTTTTGCGCTTTTTCTGTATTTCTCCTCTTCTTCTATGTTTTGGGCTTCATCTATGTTTTGTGTTTCTTCTGTGTTTTGCACTTCTCCTATCTTTCTCCACTTCTTCTGTGTTTTGCACATCTTCTGTGTTTTGTGTTTCTTCTATGTTTTACGATTCTTATATGTTTTGTGCTTCTTCTTGGAGGAGCAACAAACTCTTTGGAGGAGTGGAGATTCTTAGTAGCCCCTATGGTACCCTTAAAGTAAGCTAGAAATTGCACCTGAATTTCGGGAAAACCCACAACTCTGTTGCCATTGCCAACATCTAGACTATGGGTGGAATTTTTGTTCATATGGGCAAGGATAGAATTATGAAAAAATTTGGTATTGGGTTCTCCTTCTCGAAGCCATCGGATCCTAGAGGATTGTCTATAGAATGATTCCTGATCCGCAAGAGATCTATAGAGCTCTCTAATCGGTTTTGTTTCCCTAGCCAGTAGGATGGGGGAGTTTGGGGAGAACTTCAACTAATCCTGAATGAGATTAAGAATGGCTTGATTACTCTGTACTCTTGCATGGAGATTCCCAATTTGCCCGGAGTGCATGGTTTTGAGGGCTCTCTTCACTAATTTCAGTTTAGTCATCACCCTAAACAAAGGAGTTCCTGTTACTAGAGAGGCCCAAGCGGCCTCTACAGTCCGCAGGAAATTAGGTTGGGTAGCTAGGAAATTGAAGAATCTAAAGGGGGAAGAACGCTTCTGTAAGATTCCTATCGACTTAACCACTAAATGAGAGTGATAGGATATATGAGGGTTCAGGATGACACAGTGAGAGGAAGGGAACCGAAGGCTCCATGTGGAGTTGATAAGCATTCTATCCGATTTCCGAGCTTTGAAGGAGTTGCCTAATTGTTTATTAGACCACGTAAATTGAGGACCACTAGCATTTAAGTCAAATAAGCGATTGTCCCCAACAAACTGTCTAAGATCACAAAGATTACTCAAGGCTGAAGGACTAGGAGGATCAGCTTCCTGAGAGTAAAGAATGGTATTAAAATCACCTGCAAGCAGCCACAGGGATTGACCTATCGACGAGGAAAGGATTGAAAGCTCATGCCAAAGGAGTTTCCTATGGGAAGGATATTAGCACCATACACGTAAGAAGCATGGAATGCCTCTGGACTATTTATAGGAAGGATTTCCACATGGATTAACTGATCAGTATAGTGAAGGAGAGTTCACAAAAGGTCCTCAGGATTCCAAGCAATCACAATCCTAGCATTAGATGAGTGAGCTAAATTGCTACTGCTATCCCATCTAGGAAACAAGGAACTACAAATTTTATTTAAGGAGACCGTAGACATAATCCTAGTCTCAACAAAACAAACAAAAGAAGCAGACTGATGCCTAAGCCATGCACGAACTGTTGTCTCTTTATTGGGGTTATTTAAACCCCTAACATTCCAAAAAACAAACTCCATACACTAATAACCAGCTATGCCACAACCTACTACTTCTGTTTCTTCCTTACTTTCCTAGTTCTCCTAACAGAAAAATCCCCCTCTGCCCCTCCCTCAGTCCCGGGACTAGAAGATCTCAATTCAAAAAGAGGATATGGGGAGGTACTTAACTGATTTCCAGCAGGGGCATTGGACTTCCCACTGTCATCTCTGAGCTCGACGTGAAAGGTGGGACTATTGGTGTACGATAGGACCCCTTATCAATGCAGCCTCACCAGTAGGATCACACTTAACTTCAGCTACATCCTGCTGGATTGGGTCAGACCTCTTGGTTTCTACAGATGAGCTCTCTAGTATAGGATCTGTCTCTGGGCACAATGCGGAACTCGCAGCCGAATGGTGGGTGGGTGGCAGAGGTACAGGATTAATGGTCTGTGGTTGCCCCTTATTGTACTCCAGTTCTTGTTGAAATCCAGTGGCAAATGTCCTACCTGTAGGAGTCCAAACCTTTTGTTGTTCCTTCGCTGTAGGCTTCCATTCATACTCAAAAAAAACGTCTCGAAAGGAGAGTTGCCTATCCTCACCATACGTCGTCAGTTGGAATGCCTCTGGCCATTTCTTATACAGTTCCATCTCCACACATAAGCGAGCATAATGGATTCTAGTCATGCGAGTTGTAGGAGTGTCCATCAGGAGGGGGATCCCCACTGCACTGGCTATCCGGCCTAATCCTTAGTTGTTCCAATATTCAACAGGGACGTTGAAGAACCTTGCCCATACCGGGGCCTTATAGATCTCCTCTTATTCACCATCTTGTAAACTCCACCTACGTAGGAACAATGGCCTCCCCTGAATATGCCACGGACCTCTTTCCAACACTATTGTCATACCCTATTCAGAGGTAAAGCGAAATAGGAAATTGTTTGAGCTGGTAATGAGGGTTTCTTGTAACCCGAAATCAGCCCAAGATTTGGCCAGAGCTCGATGCACCACTGGGCAAGCTGGTCTCTTCCCTAGAAAAAATTTGACCAGCGCTGTTCGGAATTTGGACGAGCCCTTCTACGCCAGCTCTGGTGTAGGTATCACAAACAACTGGGCTTCCTGAACTTCTGGAGGGAAAAAGGTGAGCTCCTGGGCTGTAGAGGGAGCCATATTACCGGCCTCCACTACGGCCTTCTAGGATCGAAAAGTGCCAGAGGGTTGGGTAGTTTGAGGTGGGTTTAGGGATGCATTGTTTGTGGACGGAGGAAGAATGTTGGGAGTGGTAGCTGAAGGAACGGAATGGGAAGTCGATTTCTGAGGAGAAGCAGGGTACTGGGGGTAGCTGAGAGGTTAGGATCAGAATTTTGGTTTGGAATTAGGGTTCGTAGAGGAGATGTCAGATTGGGGATTATGTGGACAATGGATGACGAAGGAAGGGGGATAGGGTAGAACGTGGATCTGGAGAAGAAGATGTCAAATCCATAGAGGGAAAAGAAGATCTCGCCTGGATCTCCACCGTTAGGAAGCCTCTCGCCGATGTTTCTCTCTCATCTCTCTCCTTTTTTGTCAGTTTTCTCCTTTAGTCGAATGGAAAGTTGAAATATTCAGATATAATGTTATATTTCAAATTTTCCCCTTTTTGATGCAAATTTGAGGTATACATTCGACTAATTATCTTCTCAAATTCCCTTTTTAGTGGATAATATGGTAGGTAAGGTGTTGGATGTTTGATGAAAGGAGTGTGAGCTACTAAAAATTTTAAAGTTATGGTTTTGATAGATATTAAAACCAAAAGAGCAATTTAGACCTTAACGTTTACACCAAAATCTAAGTTGGACCTAACATTTCAGAGCATTCGCATTGATCCCTAACGTTTGCAAAATATTCAAATCAGACCTTAATTGGAGGGAAAAACTAACGTAGTTTGGCCTTTATCAGTTTAATGCCATATGGCAATTTTTTCCCAACATGTAATTTTTTTAATTTTATAAAAAGTGGGACTCACACTGATGACATTTTTTCATTTTACTTCCATTTAAACGTAGCGTATGTAATTTAGCATTCAAATGGAAGTGGGTCCCAATTCTATTTAAACATAATGTATGAAAGCCCGAGTTTCCACTTCCATTTGAATACAGCGTTTGAAAGCTTGGAATAACTTGCTATGCATCATTTTGGCTCTTCCCTAATGCACGCCATCTGGAATTAGTCCAATACACATTGTTTTGAAGCAACGAACAACAATATGCACCATTCTTCCTCTTCTTCTTTAGCGAATAACAATCCCTAATTCAGACATCCCTAATCCTTATCGCTGCCACCACCTGGAACAATTGTTGTTAATGTATCGTCAACCCATTTGGAACAATTGCTATTCATGTATCCCCACCACCACCTCCATGTCTGCCATTAAAATCACATCCTTCACCACCTCCTAAAAAATGAGGATCAATGCCACAGTCGCGATGAAAAATCTGGGACTTTTATTAGTTGGCATTGCATCAATATTGCAAATTAGGTTTGTTAGGTTCTTGGTTTTGAAAATTAAACAATTCAAGTTAAGGAATGGTCTCTAATTAAGATGAGGGTTGTGTGAATCAACATAATCAATTTATAGTAACTTAACTTTTTTCATTTTTCTGATGAGTAGTAATAATTAAGAAAGCAGTGCCAAGAAAGAGAGAATTAATTTATTAGAGAGAAAGAGATAATATATAATGTGGACATCATACTGAATGACCTTATCATCATATGATGCATAAGTGAATGGATGCGATGTATATTCCTAACGTAATTAAACGTCAATTTCCTTAGGGAAAGATACTATGGGGTCCAATATTTGTATACCTCTCCTTTAAAAAGGGAGCAATTTTTTGCCTCTTTAAAACAAATGCTAATTAGGCTCCCTTATAAATGTCAACACATCTCTATTATCGATCAAATGACCAAAGCAATTATAAAACCCTAGGGAGAAATAAACCCCCAATATTAGGCCTTGTGCTAGATGAGTTCCCAACACCTTTCTGCCATAAGTAAAGCAATTGAGTTCTATCCTAAACGTGATTTTATCTCCTTTTGATTGATGATGTACCTTTTGTATCCATTCCATTATATTAGACCGTTGTGTTTCATTGTAATGTGAGTTAAAAAGGATTAACATTAGTTATCAAAATTGTGAGTTGAAGGTGTAGTTTAAAAACAAGATTGTTAGTCTCTATTTTTAAATTGCATAGCATACATATGGAGTTGATTATGGGGTAAATGCAATTCTTTCCTTACTTTTTAGTCTCTACTTTATTACTAGCAATAGAAGAAATGTATCCTTAAGGTGATTTGAAGTAAAGTATATTGGTTTACGCCATGAAATTGTTGAGGTGTTGTATTTGAGAATTTCTAGCTAAGTTTTATTGTGAATGCACATGTTTTATTTATATGATCCCAACCTTAATTGCTAAGTTAGGGAAATACCCTAGAAAGTTGCATATTATAATTAGGATAGGATTCCAATTGTTTCCTCTAACCACTCTTTCTATTTTTGGCTGCTTGGAAAGACTAGCTACGAGTGTTATTGAATTGGAAAGCATAAATAAGGTGTCTTGTTAGTGTCACATTTCAAACTAAAATCAAGAACTTTTCCTATTTATAATGATACACTTGATGTATGGCATATGATAAAAAGAAATGAAGTGAATGGGTGAATAGTTCCTTTTTTTCTTGCGAGTTTGTGTTTCAAGATTAGTTGAATAGGAGAACTAAGAGAATTAATATAATTTTGCAGTGACTACCCAAAGATATGAACGCGATGTCTTCAACTAACACTATATTAAATTCAAATAATGATTATCTAGTGTGTTATTATGTTTTAAAAGCCCCGTTAATAATTTCATAAAGTGATAATAACCCAGGGAGAAGATTTTATAGATGTCCCAAATATCCTGTAATTTTATGTTTCAATAAGGTAAAATTGTTTATATATATGTTTAATGTTTGTCTTGTTAATTATTAATTTTCTTTAAGGTTGGAAGATGTGATTTTTTTTAAAATGGTACAATGAAAAATTTAGTGAGAGAGCTGTTGAATTAATTCATAAATTTAAGAAATAAGTAGGTATATTTAAGAAAGAGGCTCAAAGAACCACAATTGAATCAGGTACAACATTGAAAATTGAGGAGCAAATAAAGTTAATGAAAGAAGGCAATGTTTTGTTGGCAAAAGAGACAAATAAGTTTATATTCGCTTTAGTGATTATCGTAATATGAGTTTTTGTACTTATGGAGAGTGTTATAATATGATTTGTTATGGGCAAGTGGAACTAAATTGTAGTATTTTATTCTAAAGTTGAATTATAAAGAATGAAAAATCCTCATTTCAACTAAATTGTAATATATTGTGCATTGTGATTTATCTTTATTGTTTTGTTATTCATGAAGTTGCCTTAATGATGCCTAATTAATAGTTACAAAAATCATCAACAAGTATATACAAAAGAGATTATATCACAATAAACAATTGGAGCAGTATATACAAAAATGATTATATAACAATAAATAATTGGAACAGTATATACAAAAGTGATTATATGATAATAAATAATTGGAGCAATGCGTACAATAGTGATTATATTACTAAAGTTATTATATCACAATCCATCTATATACAAAAGTGATTGGATCTATTTGTCCATATGTCAAATGTATTAACTAAAGTTCCAACAACACATAGACAACATTAATATAAAGTTTGCGAATCAACCACAATGCTTCCCTCATTTGCTCTTGATTGAGAAGGTTGATCATGTACTGGTTGATTCATTGATGATCTCCTCCTTATTGCTTTAGTTTGTAATTGTTGAGAAGTTATAATAGGCTGTCCTTTGAAGCTTAGACCTTTTGGTTCGAAAGACAATTTGAATGAATGTGAATTAACATTTCCAAACTTCCCTTTAATACTATGCGAAGAGCTACCAACCTACAAAAAACATGTCGTCAAAATTATTCATTTGAGAAAGTAATCAATAATGTCATGTATGGTCATATACTCATAATATTGCTTTATTGACTTGCTACAACAATATGTTTAACTTGTGAAGAGACCTCAAAGATGGCCTAATAATAGATATGAATCAAAGAATGTCATAAATTATCAATAGATATACGACGCAATACATAGTAATGAAAGAATGTTTTATACTTATAGAGATTATTGAGTAGGTTGAGTTGAGCCTTTATTCTTACATTTTCTAGCATTGTGGCTAGAATTGCCACATTTTTCAACATTTTTGTATTTGGCCCTTTCAAGTCAATTTATTTGCAATTTTCAACTTAATAAGCTCGTTTACTCCTATCCTTTTAGTTGTTTTAGGTCTTCTTGACATAACTCTTTTAGGTGGGGGTTTATTACTTCTGCATCAACAGTAGGCTAGAAAATTGGACCTCTAATAGGTTGCAACATATGGTCATAAAATGTTAGGAATTCGGACTTCTTATAGCAATCATCCATAAATGCCTCTGGCAGTTGTTTGGAATAGTGAATAGCATTTATAACATGCTTGCAAGGATATCCATAAAGCTCCCATGCCTAACAACTACATGATTGGTGTCTATCAATCCTTACAATATGCTTGCCAGCACCCTTGGAAACTTCATGTGCTGTTGGCCCCGAGTTCTTTTCTTATTGAATAAGCATGATTTCAATTAATTTTTGAGGTTTTGATTTATTTATTATTATTTTTGGAAGATTTATTGCTTAGATTGATGGAATTAGAAGTATTAAATGAAGAAATTAAGATCAAGTTAGAGTATAGTATGGTGTAAATGAAAATTGAATAAGTAAGAATGTATAAGGGCAAAATTGGAAGATCACTTAAGGTTAAAAGGCTAAGGCATTACATGGAAGGGCACAATGGACAATTGATGATCATTAGGAGTGGAAATTAGAAAAAGAAAGATTGAAAGTGAGAAGAGAAAGAGGGAGAGTATCGTGGGAGACAAAGGAAGAAGAAGAGAAAAGAGGAAAGCTAGGTTTGGAGATTTTTGAAGATTTTGAAGCTTCAACAAGTAAGTATGAGTTTGTTTCATCTTGTTTTGGTTAGATGAAACTCAAATATAGCTCAACATGTGTGGAAAGTGTTAGTGAATGCTATAGGAAAGTGTTCTCTTTTAGGGTTAATGATCAAAGATAGATTTTGATGTTTTGTTAATGATATTGGATTGAAATGAGCTTGCAAATGAAGTATAAGAGATGGTTTGGGGTTAAGATGAGTTATAGTTGAAAGATGGGAAGTGTATAGTTGAAGAATGTAAAAAAAAAAACAGGTTTTTGGGAGATTTTGGAGTTGTTCGCTGCGGCGCACTCGCACAATCTCGCCGCGGTAAGCTCCAACTTTCCTGCACCGACATGCTTTGGTATTTTAGGCATAACTTTTGATGTAGAAGTCCAAATTTAGTGCTTTTTGATTTATTGTACACTAGAGACATAAGGATAAAAATTGTATGAAGGAATCAAGTCTAAATTCAGTCCGTAAGAATCCCAAATTTTGGATGGAAGTTAAGCATAGAATTTTTGTTTTAGCATAAGTATAGTTCAATTTGTTAAAGTATGACTTTCCGATTTCTACACCAAATTGAATGGAATTTTGGCTATTGTTTAAGGAAATCAAGTGAGGCAAGAGGAACAAGAGGAAAGACATCCCTAAGCAAGTTTATAAGCAAGGAACTCAAGGTGGGTACACGTTTATAATAGATTAAATAAGCCACTCATTGTTTTCTACAAATTAAGAAAGATTTAACGATTTAAATTGCATCATCAATGTTGCCTTATTTACTTTTTGAATGAATTGTGAAATTGTTATATGTTTCCTTATTGGACCCCGAACTTTTATTGGCGATTTGATTTATTTAAATGAAATTAAAAGAGGAGAAAAGTTTTGAAATTTGAAATGATATATATAAGAATTAGGTCGTGAATGTGGTAAGTTACTGAAAAGAGTGAATAATCGATTTTGGTTTTGATGATTTTGAGTAACCTTGCATTATTAAGAGTATTATGAAACTTATGATGAATAAGTTGGTAGAAATGAGGTGAGAATGACTAGAATAAAAGAGTTGAAGT
>JAOTAZ010000218.1:16269402-16281262 GCA_025629785.1 Erythroxylum oxycarpum
ATGTCGTATATCATGGACTTCATTAATTGGTTTATTGATCAACATCAATTCATAAATAATGAACACCAAATCAATGAGAGATGCCTTTCTTTATTTATACATAACTTTGTACAAAATGCGCTAAAGGAGATTGCCTTTGGGGCACTACTCTAACAGTATCCCTATGAGTCTTCTTTTAAACCGTCTAAAAACAAAGTCAATCCGACATCCGTGGTGAGAGTTATGGAAGTTGCGCCAAGGCATGTACAAGGTGAGTAAGAACATGAACATGTTGGATTCGTTTGGTCGTAACTTCTTCGTCCGACCTCCAATTGAGGTGATTCTTGAAGCGTTAGATTTCTAACACATTGTCCTAACTTCCCACCAAAATTGATATCCATTTGCATTGAATTCAAAAAGATTGATGGAAGAAAATGAGTGATTGGTTGGGCGAGCATGTTTGGGCCATGAACATCCTTTGGTTTCTTAAGCATATCTTGAGCTATAAAGCTCCGATTGAGATGGTTCTTGCTCCAAAATAAATTAGTGATTAAGAGCTATAATTTTGAAGAAGTCAATTATGACTTTTGTGATTTCGTTGTGTGGGCTTGCCTTTGTGATTTGAGATGTTATGAGAATGACGTGGAGCTGATGATGGCTAATGAGGGGCCTTTGGCATAACCTTACAAAGAAATACGCTCCGCTTTATGATTCAGGTTAGTTGGGCACTAGAAATAGGGCCCAACAAAGACTTTAGAAGAAGTATAGTTCTTGTACTTTTGGACTAGAGAAATGACTCAAATGTCGATCATCTAAGACTGAAGGATTAGATAGAAATTTTTGTATAATTCTTCTTTCATGTAGCGTGTTTTGTTTGAGGTTTTGATGATGTACATATTTGGATGATTTTGTAAAATTTCAATACATATATTCATTTTTTATGAAATGAAATGAGGAATTCGATTTTAAAATATGGTGACATTTATATATTTATGATGATGCCATGATTAAGTTAGTAATATGAGTGCCCTAACATGCTACTCTTACGGGGTATGTATTCAGATATCACTCAGGATGTCGAGTACATGTCTCACGAGAGTGGGGTGTTACACCACACATACCAAAGTGCACCCGCTCTAACTTCATCTTCCTTGGTGTTGACTTTTTTTTAATAGATTGACACTCCATGCTACTTTCTAGCCATGTAATGATTATAGGGTTTGAGAGAAATTGTAGTCTTGGTATGGATAAGTGATTTTTGTTTGCTTGTTTTATGTTATACTGCAAGTATGAGTCGTATATTATCGTTCAACTGATATCAATCCCACAAGGATTGAATATAGTCAATTAAATTACACTTTGTCTAAGGTAACAAAGGTTGAATTAACTAAAAAGCAAAGTAAACTAACAAAACTTGATGATTGAACAAGTAAACAATAATTACGAAATTGAAGTATTCAATAGTGGAAACTTAGGTATTATTCTATCTTTGTTTTGTCTTCCCTTCACCTTATGAATTCAACTATTCTTAATCATAGATATCTAAAGGTCTTAATTACCCTCTTTTGAGATCTATTTAAATAATCCCAATTGAAATAAATAAAATTTGAGTTGCAATCTCTTCATTTCTCAAAACTACTCCTAATTACTCAATTGGATTTCAAGCAATCTTAAAGATAATTAACTCACAATTAAGATATCTCTCCAATTGCTTATTAACATGATATTTGTAAATCTATTAAGGTACTAACTCTTGTTGTGCAACTTAACAAAAATAACTTGATTTAATCCTTCGATTCAAATCAAGTATGAGCACAAAAAATCACATAATAGTAATATATTAAATTTAACAAGGTAAAATTTATACAAAACAATTCAAGAATAACACCCAAATATAGATTTAACAATCCATAATCAAGTTCAAAACAAAAATATTTAAATTTGGCATATAAGGTAATATGTTGTGTGAAATTTCTATTGATTTTTCTTGCATTCATATCTTGATTTTGGTTACAAATTCTTGTATTTTTTAATCCAAATTTAATTGAGTGAAAATGGTCGTGAATGTTGCATGAAGGTTGAAGGGAATGTTTTGTGAATTTTACATGAAAAATAAAAAGTCACGTAAATTTTACATTAAAAAAAAGAAGTGGTGATTAAGTATCACCGCTATGACATGCTTAGTCACGGTGGTGACCAGCCCTTATGGGGTGACAAACATAGTCACCCCCGTGACTGCTCCTTTGTACTCAATTTGAATTTGACACGTGCAAGTCTTTGAAGGCGTAATGAAACGAACTCTAAACCTAGACTCGACCTCTAAGTAGAAAGGGGGAAATCGGCTAAAAAGGAGGCTGGACCGAGAGGTTAGAACAAAAAGAACAGTGAGAAGGTATGTAGGCAGAAAAGTAGAGAGGCTAGAATAGAAAGAGCAGAGAAAAGAAGTAGAGGTGAAAGCCAGTGTGAGCATTCGATCGTTTGGATGAGAACCAAGTGGAGGCAGAAAGCGAGAGCTGATGTAGAGAGCTTGAGACTTGCAAGAGACCCACCACTGACTCTCTCATTCGAAATCCCTTTGTTTGCTTATTCTGTTTTATATATGTTGCTTTATTTCTCTGTTACATTATGGAACTTTTCTATTAAACTTGTTTTCTTTGCTCAAGTCTGATAGTCCATTTCAATTTTGACTATGTTTATTTAATACTTCTTTGATACTGATAAATATTAGATTGAAGTATATAAAGATGATGAACTTTATTTATTCCATGATGGGCTAATTTCTTTTTCTTGAGAATTAATGTAGCTAATTTAGTCGATTGTGTATGATAAGGGGACTGTTTTATTGTCTTATTATTTGCTATAGTTTACGAGCTTACTGGATATAATAGTATAGCCAAACTTGACATCATTTTGATATTAAATGAAGGATTGAGAGAAGTTTAATATATAAAGAGAAACTATAGAAACTTAAGTTGTAACATTTCATTCCCATACTAAGGGTTAGAACCCTAAAATATGGTACATATGAGATCAATGAGAGATTAAGAAAAATGCATTTCATGCTCATGTATAATGTTAGCATACACGCACGTGAATTTGAAATTTTTCACACATTAAAATGATTGTACATACATTCATTGACATTCTGGGTATAATTGAATTGTAATGTAATATTATTGAGAATTGTGGCTTATTTGTATTGAAAACATAATTGGAGACATATAAATAGCTGGATTAGAATTTTGATGAATTTTAGAAAAATTTTCTAAAAATTATGAGTATTTTGGACTAGGAAAATGCCAAGTGGCAAGTCAATTATAAATGGAAATAGAAATAAGAGTCAAATGATATTGAAGCAATTTTATAGATGACTTTAGAATTTTTAAGAAAATGATATTAAAAAAATTAAGAGACAATTGTAGTAGAAATATTAGAGTTGGTTGGACTAGTTAAACGAGAACTAATTAAAGCCTTAAAAGATGGATGAGTGACAAGTTTCACTTGTAAAGTTGATCTTAAAATGTTTACTACTTTCCTTTAACTGTGAAAGACAAAGACATTGTTTGTCTTGTCTTTAAAATATCTTCTTTGTGGCTTTCTTCTTGAAGCTTCTTCTTCCTCTTCGGATCTTGTTTCACTGAACCTTCTCCAAAGTTACACTTCGCTTTCCTCTACCTATTGCAAGTCCCACTTTGTTATTTCTTTCATTTTCCCCAAGAAAACCTAACCATATCCACCTTCAAGATGGTGTGCGTGGATGCATGAGAAGTTAGAGCTTCTTCATATTTTGAAGATTTTGGAGTTTTAACAAGTAAGTATTGTGTAAGTCCTTATGAGATGTTGGTATATGAATTAAATTTGGTGAATTAGTTGATATTTCATAATCATGAGAAAAATAGACATTTTTCATGTTCAACGTGAATATAGGATGAAAATTTGGATGTGTTGATTTTTCATATTTAATGATCAAAATGTTATAAGAGGTTGTAGAAATGATTTTTGGAGTAGAAGGATCAACTAAAATGTGTATGAGATTAATGCTAAAAATTAATAAGAAATGAATATATAAATGCTCTCTCTCTCTCTCTCTCTATACACACACACACACACACACACACACACACACACGCACGTAAGTTTTGGACTGTTTTTAGAGATGATTAAAATGAATTTAGAGTTAAGAGATAGGTGTATGGTGATGCTTGGAGATGAGAAAGAATGATTCAAATGATAGTTAGAGGAAGAAAATGATGTGAATGCAAAAAAAAAAAAAGAAATGAAAATGCAGAAAAATGAAAGTGAAGAAATGTAAAAACGTGAAGAATATACATGAGTGTGATTTTTTGTTTTTGATGATTATAAAAAATGATAGATTTTGATTTGGTTGTGATAAGTTGAGCTGAAATGAAATAGGAATGAAGAGGAAATATTGAGGAAATAAGCTAGAAGTGATAGAGCAAGCAAAAGAGATGAATTAAGATGAAAATGACAATGAAGAGTGTTAGAAAATGTACAGAAGTAGTGTTTTCACTGAACATGCATCTGTATTTTAGCCATAACTTGATCTATAGACATCCAAAGGGGATGATTTTAATTTAAGATTAAATTAGAGACATATGGATATATTTTTCATGAAGAAATCGAAATTGAATTCTGTCTCTAAGAGTTTCAAAGTTTGATTTGAAGCTGAGTTTTTGGATTCTATCGTGGTTGGGAACAGTCTGTAGTTTTTTTAGTATAACATGCAGAATACAAAACCAATTTGCACTATATTAGTGTCATTATAAACTTAAGACATAGATGAACAATTTTTTAGAAGAGTGTTTTGCCAAAGTCCTTCATATTCCTTATCAAAATGATTGTGAAAGATTGATCTGGAGGTCTGTTTTGAGAAGAAGAGACTCTGTAGTGCGTGAATTTGAAGAAGAAAATAGGGCCTGCACGATCGTGCATTAAGCTTGAATCTTACGATCGTGACTATGAATGCTTACCCAAAGGGACTGATGTGAACATCCTTCACTCTTTTGGCTATATCTTCTTCTCCTGACCTCCAAATAACATGGTAATTGAACCATTAGACTCAAAACACTTTGTTCTACATCTCCACAAAAAATTATAACCATCTGAAATCATTTGGAGAGACTGAGTGATAAATTTGGAACAAAAATGATGAGAAGTTCTGGAAAATTGATGAATGGAGTATTTTCATTAAACATGCTTAGGTATTTTGACAATATCTGGTTCTATAGTTATCCAAATGGAATGATTTTTAATTTTGAGTAAACTAGAGACATAGGTCTACAAATTATCTGAAGAAATTAAGTTTTAATTATGTCTTTCCAATTCCAGATTTCTGAATTAAAGTTGAGTATAGGATACTGTCTTAGTTTATGAACAGTCATAAATAATTGAAGTACAACTTTCAGAACTCAACCAAATTTAATAATCTTGGTGTCATTAGAAACTTAAGAGATAGGAGAAAAGGTTTCAAGAAGAAAGTATTATCAAATTACTTCATTTCCATTTATTGATTGAGCATGAACAGTAAACCTAAAAGTGTGTTTTAAGAAAAATTTGAATTGACCAAGTGAGTTAGGAGTTGTGATTCTAACTGTTTTATTAAGGTATAAAACATAGGTATAAATGATACTTATATGAGATTGGGAATATGAATGTTTATGGGACGAGAAAAATAGAGTGAAACCTGGGATTTTCATGAACATGCATTGTGCATTGTGCATTATTGAATACTTATAATTGTGCTAAGCTATTAATATGTGTGTGCAATGTGTGTATTGCATAATGTTGATGTGCAGGATAAGCATCCACATTCAGATGTTTCTATATCTTGGAAGCAATTGCTAATCTGGAGCATACAATGAGTAACCTAGACAGTCTCAGTCAATTAATTGTTTGTTTTATATTATGTTTGAATTATTAAACGTATGTGATTTGATTGTGTTGATTCCAAACAATGAAGGTCCGATGATTGTGATATATGAATGAGATATGGAAGTGCTCCTTGTATGTGAATGTGACAAAATAAGTGCTTCTTAACTTGATTGTTAAATGCCAGACTTAGTTCCGAATAAAAATATGAACATGCATGTGAATGAAAGAGTGTTACTTAATAATGATGTTGAATGCCGGATCTTGGGTTCGATGGAAAATGTGATTTGAATGTGAATGTGCAAGCATGTGACCGAATGCGCATATGATATATGATGCATTTTGTTACATGAATGTATAAAACATAATGGCAGTTGTGACCGGAGTAGCCATCGAAAAAAGAGCTTAAAGCTCAGAATGTTACCCCGTTAGGCTAACGGGAGTATAGCCACTGCATTCAAGTAAAAGATAGAGGTCAGGATCAGTTCACATCTGCATAAGTACTTTCATTAATTTTATATTGAAGAATGTATTCTGCAATTTTTGTATCATATGTATTTGAAAATATTTCTGTATGTAACAAATTTTCCAAATTGGAATGTTTTACAAAAGAGATTGATCAATAAGTCTAATAATATTTATGATTTCGATGTTTATGAAATAAAATTATGGGCCTGGTTTGATTTTTGATTTCCACATACGTGTATGATAAATTTGAAAAAAAAATTGTACTAACTTTAAGTGTTTAATTGTACTAGCATGCCACCCTTGCGGGATTCGTACTCAGACACCACTCAAGATGTCAGGTACGCGTCTTGCGAGAGTAGGGTGCTACATAAGTTATGAATCAGAAATATATTAACTTAAGTAGGAATTATTAGTTGGGTTTAATAATTAATTTGGATGATAAACTTATCAAATATGAAAGTTATATTAGTTTGTTATTTGAATTTATTTTAAAATCTAGCTATTAATTTTAGTAAGACAATTATCTAATCATTTCCCCTTAGTCATACGTAGGAGATTAAATTAGTGAAATTAATTCTTAAGAGTTTCCACACCGATTAATCAATTCGTTTTTTCTTCCAATTATATCAGTTCACTTCTTAGACTAATTGCATAATTTTCTTTAAAGCCTTTACTCAACAAATCGGGATAGAATGTTTAGGATTGCACTTGTTTTTATTTTTATTCAAGGTTAATTTGAGTGGATCAATTTCACCTTCGTGGAGACGATCCTGGGTAATCAACTACCACTACCTCGTATACTATCGAGTAGGATAGCCTAGGTATTTTTAGAACTTATTTTTGCATAACATAATGAAATAGAAAAGAGAAGAGAATGAAATCAGTTTGAAGCCTTAATTTGGAAACCATGGAAAGTTGAAGTTGATCTTGATATTTCCACTTTTGATCTTCTTATTTATGATGTGCAACTTTTTTTAAAAATATTTTCTTCCTTCTTTTGCTATCTCTACCGACTCTGGAATATTCCTATCTTGGTATAGCCTTTATAACATCCTTTTATAGCAAAAACTAGGAATATACACAATCACGTACACGATTGTTTAGGTAATTATATATCTTAAAACCCTCTCAAGTTATAACTTTACATAGTTCTAGAATCTCACACATGCATATACACGATTGTGTATGGCAACATACACAGGCATATGTCATCATATGGGCAAAATAGCGTCTTTGAAGCTCCACACATTTACAATGACTTACACGGTTCCTATATACTACCGTATATCTCTAAAGTTACTTTAACTCTTCCATTTTATGCCTCGATGTCACTAGAATTCTTCTTCTCTTAGTTTATGAAGGTAATTATTACGTAAAAATACACTTTAAGTAGAATAAGTACCACGAATACCACAAGATTCTCAAATAACAAGGAAAATGCACTAAATATGGGTATATAAATATAGTCAATTAATTGTTTATCAAACATCCCTATACTTGAATCTTTGCTTGTCCCTAAGAAAAACTAAAACCCCAAAATAAACAAAAACACACAAACACACAATCAGGCAACATTATAATAATGGTTCAAAGGTATCAAATCTTATAGAATTAACTTAACCTCAAACATCAACCACCCAAAATGTTCTAACGCACTAAGTTATTTCATTTATGTTCAAGTGCTTTGATTTGAGTACACATATCAATCAAAATAATTACACCTTATTTATATACCTATGATACTCGTAAGCAAACACTCATTATTATTCATTAATTAAAGAGGTAATCTATAACTAAGTATACTTTCATGAAAATTGTTGATATTTTAAAAGATTAGTAGGTTTAAATTTATTACAAGCACCATCATTTTAGATTTTCTTTAACAATCACCTAGTTTTTTAACGTGAAGCTAAATACCTTGTCATGAATATCCTTTGGTTACTCAACTAGGTTATGTTTTTTATTTAACTTGGATGGAGTTTCATTCTAACCTTTGGACATGAAGGCAAACATCTTGGTCATAAATGCCCCGAGTTACTCATTTATATCATAACTTTCAACTGGCTACCAACTCTACTCTTAACCTCATTTCCTTAAAATGGGCGAGCAGAATAAGAATTTTATTTAACACACTTTTTTTGTCAATTTCTTAGCCTACCTCATTTCTTCTTAGTCAATCAATGCTATGAAAGGTTACTAATAATACCTGCCAATTTAAATGAAAGTAATTATAAGTTTATAAAAAAACTTCGTAAAATGAAAGAATGGGTATCATATCCTAATTAACGTGCATATTCATCCTTAAGACATTTAAAACACAAATTTCACAAGCTAATATGCCTTTACAATTTAAATGACCATGTTTGAAGGTAAGCCAATTCTATTCAATTCACAATGTTCAAAGGTAAGTCAATTCAATTTAATTCATGTCATCGACACATTCAGAGATCGCAACATCACGCAACAAAAATGTACACAACACTAACATAATAAAAAACTAACACCATATAAATGCAGATTAACACAAAAATGATATGAAAGAGCATATATGTCCCTACACTTTGAACAACACGTCATCCATAATGTGCAAACTACACGAAAACATAACTAAAAATAACACACATAATAATTATACCAAAAATAAAAATAAAAAGAATAATAATAAGGGCAAGTTGTGGTGAATATGTCATCGGAGAAGGAACATGGACACTCTTCATATCATGAATATCCATCAATTAACTCTTTACAAAATAAACATAACATATAAAAAAGGCACTATAAAACACGAAATTATGAAAAAACCTAACTACACATAACATACTAATTTTAAGGTCACAAGCATGACCATTTTAATGCCATTATTTTTCAACCAACTCCTCTTTTGAATGTTAAAGTCCTATACATCATCACACTAGGACTTATGCTTCTTACGTCCAAAATTTGCCTTCCTATGGCTCTCATTCTCTTCCTAATGATCTCCATCACTCTCGTTTCTTGTTCCCAATCGATGTTTAAATCTAAAAAGGGTGATTTCTTAATAAAGGGTGGCATAGGTGTTTCCTGTTGGGTCCCGAAAAATTTTCCAATTTTTATGCTATGCTTTTAAACTTTTATTGGGACTTGGGTTATTTTTTCTTTCAATTGATGATTATTTTTTTGAATTCAATCACAAATCGTCTGTGATAACGTTATTTCGTCTACAGGAATGCATCATTTGTCAAAATGTATCGCCTATATAAGACGCTTCGTTTGTAATGACATCACATCACCTGTGATGACGTCACTTCGTCTGTGGCAATGCATCATCTGCTAAGATGTAGCGTCTGCATAGGATGCTTCGTCCGTGATGACATGACTTCTTCTTAAGCGTTGCATCATCTTAAGTTGACCCCGTATCGTCTTAAGTATTGCATCGTCTTAAGTTGACTTTGCTTCGTCTTAAGTTGACCTGCTTTGTCTTAAGCGTTGCATCATCTTAAGTTGACCTTACTTTATCTTAAGTTAACTCGGGTTTCGTCTGTACGTTGTTTCATTTGCCTTCGTACATTTGTTTGTTCCGTAGCATTCATCTGCCTTTACCCTTTCGTCTGCTTTATAGAATTCATCTACCTTGTGGCATTCGTCTGGCTTCGTCCATTCGTCTGTTCTACGACATTCATCTGTCTTGTCGCATTCGTCTGCCTTCATACATTTGTCTGTTTCACAGCATTCGCTTGCCTTCGTCCTTTCATCTGCCTTCGTCCATTCGTCTTTTTCGCAGCATTCGTCTGCCTTGTGGCATTCATATGCCATCGTCCATTCGTCTGTTATGTGACATTCATCTGTCTTGTGGCATTCGTCTGCCTTCGCCCTTTCGTCTACTTTGTGGCATTCTTCTGCCTTCATCAATTCGTCTACTTCGTGGCATTCATCTGCCGTCGTTCATTCTTCTGTTTTGCTTGTGAAGCCAAGACTTCTTCTTGTGTTCTCTAATCGTCTGACCCTATCGTCTGTACCATTTTTGAACCCTCGGACGATAAACTTTGTCTTCAAGATCTTCATGAAAGTGGCAGATCTTAAAGTCTTCTTTCTAACGGTCTAAGGAATTGTTTAATCCGATGTCTACAGAGAAAGTTATTCTCTTATGTCCTTAAACAAGTTCAATAGGGTTATGGACAAGTTTTGTGTCTATTAAATGTCTTCGAATGTTGTGCTTCGGAAGCGGGGTCTAGCACTTCCATTCTCACTAAGATCTCTTACTTCAATTTAATATCCAACCCCGCCTTTCCGCATTCTTCTTCATCTTCATCTACCCCAACACTCACTTCTTCCTCATAGTACTCCTCTTGTAATTTTATGCAATCATCCATTATATTTATCTTCAAACAAGAGTTGTATTCCTTTAAATTCTTCAATAATTTTTTATATTAAATTTAACTTGCTCATCACTAACCAGAGAATAATTTCTCGTCATTCACATAAATCAAGGCTCTTCTTGTATTCAAAATTGGCATACCATAAACTAATGGACAATTTCGATCATCTTCAAAATCTAGCACTAAAAAATCCACAAGAATAATAAACTTGTCCATTTTTACTGGCATATCTACACTAAATGATTTATTTATGAATTGATCCATAAACTAGATTAATATAGAAATCGGCTTCATATCTCCTAGCCCCAATATCTTAAAAATTGACAAAGGCATAAGATTAATACTTGAACCTAAATCATATAAACGTTTAAAGAATTCTAAATTACCAACACACAGCGTATGGTAAAACTTCATAGATCTTTTAACTTTGAGGGCATGTGGTTGGTATTATGGAATTGTAACTTTTTGATATAGAGACCATTTGGTTATCTTTCTAAGTCCACTTGTTTGATAAGATTTCTTTGAGAAACTTTACGTGCTTAGGTATGCTCTTCAAAGCTTTCATAAATGGCAAAGTAATTAGCAATTTCGTCAACTTCTCTAAGGCTTTGTAAATTTTACATCCATTTGGTTCTTTTACAACCTCTATGGAAATGGATTTTTTGATACATATGGAGGATGAGGAATATAAGAAGTTTCGTTTTTCTTCTCTTCTTCCTTATTATTGTATCTAATTTCTATTGATTTTCTTTGCCTTCATATATTGATTTTAGTTACACATTCTATTATTTTTATTTTAAATTTGAATGAATTGAGTGAAAATAATCGTGAATTTTGCATAAAGGTTTAAAGGAATATTCTATGAATTTTGCATGAAAAATGAAAGTTCACGTAAATTTTGCATGAAAAGAAAAAAGAAAAGAAAAAGTGGTAGTTAGGGTGTCTACCATGACAAGCTTAAAGTGGTGGTTAAGGTGTCACTACCATGACAAGCTTATTCACGGTGGTGACTAGCCCTCACTGTGGTGACAAACATAGTCACGCCTATGACTACTTGATTGAGCCCAAGTTTATATTATTAATTGGCCTCATTTTCATAACTGTTTATGCACTTGTTGACTCCTAACTGATGCTTTTTGTGCTTAAATTGGTTCCTTACATCGAGCTTT
>JAOTAZ010000218.1:16313338-16325555 GCA_025629785.1 Erythroxylum oxycarpum
TCCACAATCAATATAACCCAAATTGAAAAACCATAATGCATCCTTCATGAAATTAACTTGATAATCACTATACCCATTCCATTTCTAAGCTATTCAACCAATAAACCAAACAAAACCAAATCTTGAAATTAACACTTACCTTGAATCTTCAACTTCCCAATGGTTTTCTTGTATCAAAATGAAGCTTGGGCCATTCTCCACACTTTTAATACTTGGAATTTCTTCATACTAGGTCTAAAACTCAAGAGAAATCAAACCCTAACACATTTTCTCTCTTTTTCTTCCCTTCCTTCCTTCTCCCACGATTCTTCCCCTCTCCCTCTCTAAAATTTCGGTAGCCTCCTTTAAAATGCAAGACAATCTCCTTTTATCTTCTCCTTTTATACTATCTTAAGTCACTTAAGCCCATTTCTTCCTTCAAGCCCAATTTACTCTTCTTCCTTCTTCTTATTCTCAAGACAACTTAAGCCCATTTATTCATTTCCTCTTCTTCTTATTTCCTTTGGGCCCATTCAAGCCCATTTCATTTAATTCACCTAACTAACTCATTAATTACACTAACTCTTATCTAACTTATTTAATACATTACTTACTCATTAATACTATCTTGTTCATTTAATATCATAAGTTAATTCATGACAATTCAATCATTGCTAACTTAATTTACTTAATTAAATCTAATCATGCTTAATTAACTTTAATCAATCATGCTTAATCATGCTTAATCTTAAAAAATTTTCGGGGCTAATAACAAGTCTCAAAATTTTCTAAATTAATTGGTTCTAACCCAACATCTAAACTAAAACTGACCATCAATTGACTGGGTATAATAGCATTCAATATCAATTAAATGATAGTAACAAGCTAAGTGAAAAAGACTAGACCCTAAATTAAATGATTAAGATAGCTGTAAATATACAACTTAGTTTTCTTATTTATCATAAGTTAATATACAAATTCATAAATAACCTATTGGCCACTTGTACTAATCATTCATGACAATTACAGATCATTTATTTCATAGATAGCTATCGAATAATTAGTATTAAATTATTTTTTTAGATCAATCGATATCAATTATTCACCAAATATAAGAACTCAAAACATGAAATACCTGAATTAACACATGAATACAAGTTTAGAACAAAACCTCGCAAGGTTTCAACTAAAGTTTTGAATCCCTTTAAACCATAATGTTTGGACTTAGCCACACATGATTTTCATTTCAACACCAAAGAAGAAAGAAGAAAGATTGGGAGAAATATCAAAACAAACTAAAAGAAGAAAGTTTTTAAAGGTGAAAGATGTCTTCTCCTCTTGTTTCTCTACTCAAACCCTAGTCTAAACCTATCTTGCAAAGATTCCTATCTAAAAGAAACCCAAATATCCACATAATAGAGATGGAATCAAGTTTCCTAATTAATCTCAAACTCTTCAAGTTAATCTGGCATTAGGTGTGATCTCGCCTTATCCACTGCAATAAGCTATCCACTTTTTCCAAAATTCGTGATTTTCACTATTAATGCTCAAATTTGATGGAATTTCCATTTTTCATCTCCTAAAAAAATATATTAAATTTCCTATTTAATCACCAAAAATTTTCATGACAAAAGAGGCAATTCCAATTAATATAACCAAATAAGATGTTATCATTTTCTAACAGCTTTCATCTCTTGGATATAGCAATGTATTAACACAGTTTCTTTCAATATCTTAATAAATCGAGTTCCTACAAAGACTAACAAAGGGGAAAAAGGAATCAGAAAAGGGGATCCCTTATCCCCTATCTCTTCTCAATTGCTCAAAAAATTACTGATTAAAGTAGTGGATAGAGATCCCAATTTCAAGTATCATGGTAAATGCAAGAATCTAAACATAATTAGTTTGTGTTTTGCATATGACCTTTTTCTTAACCTCCAACGACTATTGCAATTCAATCTTATCTTTTAAAACCACCCTTTAACTTTTTAATAACTTGATCCTTTACCCATATATAAAAACTAAGAAAGTGGCTCCGTATGATGATCCTCCCTTAAGCTATATAGTATCTTTAGTGATATTTCGTCTTGAAATCCTCCAACACTCCTCTTAAGACCCCCTCTCTCTTAGATCCTCTAATCAAACCTTAGCCTCTTAACTCAACTTACATTTTTGAATCCTCTAACCTTGGTATTAAACTAGCCTAGAACTAAACCCTATAAAAGCCCATTAATATGTCCTTGAAAAGGAAAATGTGGTCACAAGTGGAAAAGGATGCACAATTGAACACCAAATTGACCTATATCCCACAAAAGTTAGAGAAGAGAATAATCTTATGTCACCTTTATTAGAAGTCCTACAAGCTAGAGCTACAAGGTATAGATCACATTCATTGTTGGATATTTTGTTTATAGAAGAGACATCCTTACCTCTCCATAAAATCTTGGGATGAAGGTAAATGGAAGAGTATTAGCCTAGAAGTAGTTCTTAGAAATATGCTAGAAAATTTATTATTTTCATATTCTAGTGGAGCTAATTTTTTTAGCATTCTAGAGCAAGGCAACCAGAAAATCAATAGGAAATCAATGTTTTTGCAATAATGGAGATTTGGAGTGAGTCTTAATGGGAATAACCTAAGAATGGTTCTTAAAGTCGATATCGCTAAAGAACTCCTTGAAGCTCCAATGATAAAGAGGACAAATGAAGTAGGTGAGGTCACTAAACTAAATCAATCATCATTGTTTCCTATCAATGGAAACCAACTAAACCAAAGGAAAAAATCAATTTGAAGGCTAACTAGTAAGTTGCACATTAGAGTGGATTTTACATAACATAATAAAGAAGATTTTACCAATGTATACAAGTTAGAAATTTCTCAAAACTACTACAAGATAGAAATAGTAGTGGGAAAGGAGGCAAGCAAAGACTATAACAGGTAAATTCCAATTTCGGAAACTCTCAGCTATCTTTAAGCAACTCAAAAGACAACACTAAAATGATGATTAATGGAAGGAAACATCTTTAGGAAGTCGGTCACCACTCTGGTAGACAAGTAACCATCAACAATATTGCCTCAACAGATATGAATGAGAAGAATACTCAAACAAGTGCTGAGGACTTACCTTACCAAACTGATATGTGCCTAATTGATTATACATTTACTCTACAACACTTAGTGATTAATGCTATGAAATGTTTAAGAAACTCATTTTGGTTTATGTTTATCTTTAGGTACAATTTGGAAGTTTAAAAGCTAAAGTGAGTTAAAAGAACATTTTTTAAGCCATTCTCTTGATGTTTCAACTCCTTTGTCTTTATGGGAAAAAAAAAGGAGATGGATTAGGGTAAGGACTAGATAAGAAAATACTATAAATGAATTCTTCACCATGTAGTGTAAGATACACGCCTGTGTATACACTTGCACCGTCATGCACAATTTTAGAATCTTGGTTTACACAGTTGGGCAAACAAAACTTAGTTTTTATATATATATATAAAGTGACATTTAAGCATTAAGAGTGTTATGAATTGTTTTTTGATGAAAAGGAGGGGCAAAACTCTTGATTCTTTGGGATCAATGGAGGGTTAATCTTCCTTCTTCCTGTTCAGAGGTGAAATTGAAGCCAAGGATCAGATTTAAGCATCTTTTCATTGTGTAATGTTGAATCGCTCCCTCTTTAGGGATTGTTTATGTTAATCTATGCCTATTGATTTGTGTATTTGTGTAAAGATGATCTTAATGTGTTCATTAGATAATTTTTATGTAAACCCATTGCCAGTATCTCGAATACAATATGTAATAGCTATGTTTTGGTTTCATTTGTGGCAACTAATGGTTTTGAATCATTAAAGATAATGTAACATAGGTTAAATGACTTCAGCTTGTGTGGTTTTTAACTAGATTAATCTATTTTCTTTATTCTTAATGCAACTATCCTATTAAATCTAGAGAGCTTATTTTAGGTTGTTCGATAGCTAGGTTTAGTTAAAGAACTTATTTTGATTAAACCTGACCTATGAAAAAATAGGGGTTAACAGAGCTTAATGTTAATCTACGATTGATAGTTTCTAAGAGAGGTGTGAAAACAATAATGTAATGAAGTATGTTTATTTGTGTGTAGGATGAGATTGAGACAAGAACTAGATTCCAAAATCAATCATTAATTTTCTAACTTTTTTATTGTTTAATTTGTTTTGCTTTAACTAGTTTAATTTTACTTTGTTTTATTATTCAAAACCAATCAAACGCCCCTAACTTAAACATTGATTCTTTCATTCAAAACCTACACGAATACTCTCTATGGATATGATTCCTACTCACCACTACTATAAGACTAAGTACTACTACGTGTTGTTATACACAAATAGTAGAACCCGCATCTCAGTAAGATTTCTACTAGGTGTTGTTATTGTTGTTGTTGTTATAGAGTTAGGTTTATTTTATGGTGCATTTGACACGTATTAAGAATTTTGGTGCTATTACTGGGGAGTGTAGTTCTTTAGTTTATGTTCTTGATTTTAATTGATGTTTTGTATATATTTATTTATAATTAGTCTTTACATTTATTTCTTGGTCTTTTAACTTTTTTGTGTTTTTTATAAAAAGGACATAGTGAAAGGTGTATGTCACTACTAAATTATATCAATTTTATTGGTAGAAAATTTTCCCATAGCCGATATTCCCAATCCTATAACTAAGTTTAGAATGATTATATGAACTTTAGTTATTAAAGGGATAGCTAACAAAACTACTTCCTAGATAAGTTGTAAGGCACAACAATTCCTGCATAGACTAGAAGCTCTTTATTCCAACTTAAGTGTATCTATTAAAGACTTAGTTAAGATTGTTGTTGCTAATACTCTACAATTTTATAAGGACGTGAAACGACTCTAGCGAGATGTAAGATCAAGATTCCTAACCTCGGTAAGCTAGATGGGTCAGATGGTAGGAACTATCAACCACCTGGAATCACAAAGTGAAGAGACGCAGTCATCTTAACCCGAGGTGAATACAAGGAACTTTAGTGTAGAAACCTTACATAGTATAGAGGAGCTTGAGAATCACAAGAAGACTATTTAAGGGGTCGCTAGTGAAAAAGAAGTTGAAAATGAGCTTGAAGGAGAAAAGGATATATCAATTAGCTCAAAGTTAAATCCTTAGTTCCTAATTTTTGTTAATATTAACCATTCACTTTTACCTAACAGATTAGAGAAATAAACAAGAAGGAGAAGGGAGGAGATATTCGAGATATTCTAAGAGTGCATGGATTTAGTAGAGATTAAGAGTTTGAAGATAGAGGAGACAGTGAATGTGCGTGACCATCAACTTAAGCCTTATCTTGAAGAACCTCAAGTGAAGAAAGCGAAAGTTATGACACCTGAAGATAATAATTTTGTCATGTGATGAGGAGATCAAGGAGTCGAGCCAACGATAGTAAACAAAAGCACTTATTAGGAAGCAACCTAAGGGAAGTTTGTTTCTTTTCCTTTTCATTTTCTCATTTGATAGGATTATAATGTGTGTTTATAAGTTGTTTGTTTCTTACGTGCATGTGTGTTATAGGTTTTTTCATTTTTTACATATTTTTAAGTTTTCAAAAGAAAAGGATAGAGAATCAAACAAACAAATAAACATTTTTGTTTTTCTATTGCTTTTAGGACTATATAGTCATAATTAGAGAGTGAATTGACTAGAAAAATTAATGGCAACTTAAGCACGTACTTTTATTCTTGTAATTGGTAGATATACATTATTTTTAAAAGAGTGTGACTAATGGTAGACATAAGCCAATAAGATTCTAAACCTTTATAGCTGACACATCCATATCAGTCTCATCGTCTTTTGTTTGTATGTGACCTTTATAACATGTACATCATAACTTTGTTTTGATTTTCTATTCAAGACCACATTTTTATCACATGCATCAACATTAAAATTGTATATACATTCTTTGTTTTTAAAAGGTACATTAACCAAATAGCCTACCTATCGATATGATTTTTCCTATTGATAAACTCCTTTGAGCTTTATTAGCTTTTTTTTACCGTAACCACATTACATGCTTTTAACCTAACTAAATGCTCTATCCAAGCCTTAAAACTAGTAAAGCATTTATTGATTATTGATGATTGTGTATGCACAAGAGTATAAGTGTGGGGATGTACATATATGTGGGTTGGTTATAATTGTCAAAATGCCATTTTAAACCTTGTCAATGGATTCCAATGTTAACGTAGCTTCTTTCAATTTCTATTGAAAAGGAAAAAAAAAAGAAAAGAGTAAAAAAAGGGAAAAAAGAAAAGAAAAGAAAAGAAATAAAAAATGTATTTAAATAAAAGTATCAAGGAGGAAATGTATTTGTTGTGTAAATTTATTTATGACTAGTTTTTCCTCCTAAAGTTGTATGGAATCGATGATTTGAGTATGTTCCATACAAAGCAGATGGTTTTTTAAAGGATCACCACTTATGGTTATATTGCATTGTTTGTCATCAATTGTATGAGTGATTCCTTTTAATTCCTTATTAGTTTATAAGGGTTGTGGTTTGAGAACTTGAATTTGAGCTTTGAAACATAATTTTGACGTTCATCATAGTTGATAGTACTCAGTTTTGAGTGAATGTTAGTTTTTGCACTTGATGTTACATTGAGTATTTTATTGGCTTCATTAGCTTTGATGGCTTTTGTGCTACATTACCCAAATATATCTCACCTTAACCTTTGCCCACATTACAACCTTAGAAAAGTCCTTTGATTTATGATTATGTATATGAATCCTGGTGGTGGAGAAATGAAATGATATGCAAAGTCATGAAATGTTATGATTATGAATGGTGTTTGAGTGTACCTATAGATTAATGCACTTTGTCTAAGTCTACCACTAGATTGCTCAGTTTATGAAAATAATGATTGTTGATTGGTTATAAATAGAGGCATAGAATGCTGAGTTCTTATTATAGTTTTGAAAGTCATTTCCCTTTTCTTGTTGACTGTCTATACTTGAGAAGTATGGAAAATGAGTAAGTGTTTTAGATTATGACTTTGATTTTGATATTTTGCCTGAAGATGTCCAAAAGCTAAGTATAGGGGAACTTAATATGTGCCTAATTGATTATACATTCACTCCACAAAACTTAGTGATTAATGCTATGAAATGTTTAAGAAAGTCATTTTGGTTTATATTTATATTTAGGTACAACTTGGAAGTTCAAGAGCTAAAGTGAGTCAAAAGTGCATTCTTTAAGCCATCCTCTTGATATTCAAACTCATTTGTCTTTGTGAAATAGGAAAGAGATGGATTAATGTGAGGACTGGATAAGAAAATACAATAAATGAAGCATTCACTATACAGTACAAGATTTATGGCCGTATACAATTTCGAAATCTTGGTTTGCATAGTTGGATGCATGGTCGTGCACCCAACTGTATGTTTTCCTAGAATCCTAATTTTTAATATAAAGTGACATTTGAGCAGCTAAAAGGGGCATAAATTGTTTTTAGACAAAGACGATAGGTAGAACTTTGATTCTTTGGGATCTATGGAAGGTTAATCTTCTTGCTTCCAATTCGGATGTGAAATTGAAGTTCAGGATCACATTTGAGCATCTTTTCATTATGTAATGTTGAATCTCTCTCTTTAGGAATTGTTTGTGTTATTCTATATTTATTGATTTAGGTACTTTTATAAAGATTATCTTAATGTGTTCATTAGAATGTTTTTATGGAAACTCATTTATAGAATCTTAAATACAATATGTAATACTTTTGTTTTGGATCCATTTATGGAAACTAATGGTTTTGAATTATTAAGGATAATGTAACTGTTAGTGTATGCCGCACGAACCAATTATAGAATGTATTGTAATTTATCAGTTGTGATTCATGTAATGTCAGACTTAAACCTTATTTAATATTAGGTAGTTATAATTCCTTGCTAGAGACCGCTTATAACTTGTGGGCTTAAAAGAATCTTGGGCCTACTACTAATATTAAATAAGTCTACAAGGTCACACACTAAGAGACTGAACATTCATTGGGCTTTAAAAGCTTTTGGGTTTTGGGGCCTTAGAGTTTTACTATATATATAGATGTATAGAACGACTTGAGATAAGTAAGACTCATCCGCCTAAAAGAAACCCTAGTGTTGTTGTCCTCCTCAAGTGATAGTGAGAGAGTGCTCTCAAGAGTAGTGCTAGCATACTAGAAGTGCTGTATGAAAACATCAATTTTCTAACCTTTTCTGTTTAATTTGATTTGCATTTACTAGTTCAATTTTACTTTGTTTTGTTATTCAAAACCAATCAAACCCCCCATAACCTAAACATTGATTCTTTCATTGCAAAGCTACACCACTACTATAAATTTAGTTGTACCGAGTTGGGTTTATTTTCTGGTGCATTTGGCACTTATCAAGGCAAAGACCTATCAAAAATAATTTGGAAAACAAGGATAAACTTGTAAATGATATTATAAATGTTGCTATTATAAATGCTCAAATGATATACTAGGTGAATTTGCAAGTAACTCAGGAAACACAATTGATTAGTACCTTAGTAACAAATTAAGAGGCAAGTAATAGTAATAAGCAATATAAGCTGACTACAGAGGAAGAACGAGGGAAAAGTTTAAAATGGAGTTAAAAAATATGTTTTTTATTTCCAAAATTACTTGGAATGTGAGTAATATCAATTGCCTAAAGAAATAGTCATTAATAAATGGCTCTTTGATGGCAAGAAATCCTATTTTGATAAGGCTTTTAGAAACTAAAATAAAAGAAAACAAGCTTAATATTGATTGTGGTTTATTGGACAGCTTGATCTATATTAACCAAGCTTCATCATCATACATATGGGAGGATAATTGTTGCTTTTAATCTAACTAGAATAAATGTGTTAGATGTCAAATACATAGCTCAATTCATTCATTTAGAAGTAGAGGTACTAAATAGTTAAAAAATCCTTTATATTACCTTCTTATATTTTAAAAATTTTACCTTGCAAAAGGCTAAATTATGTGAATATTTGGTTAATAGCTATGCTTGTATGAGTTATCCTTTGTTATTGGTAGGAGATTTTAACAATATCCATTACTCATATGTGGTTGAAGGAAACAATATAGGGCCAATTCTTTTAAATGATGGTTTTAGGGATTACATAGGTAACATTGATTCTTCTATTCTCAAGTTAGATGGAAACCTCTTAATGTGGAGCAATAAGCAATAAAGAGCTTGGTTAATCAAGACAAAATTGGACAAAACAATTGTGAATGCTCATTATTTAGGACAACTTCTAGATAGTGAAGAAATTTTTATAACCTTTTATCTTTAAACCATTCTCCAAAAGAAATCTGGATGGGTCAATATTAGGTTCAACAACTACTTAACAGACTTTGAAGGATATGAATAATATGTCTCTAAAGGAATGAGTGTAAACATGATATTGTTTGGGGCCTTCAAATGTATGAGATGAAACTAAAATTTATCAAGGAGTAACTTAAAGCACTTAATAGGAGGAGAATTAATGGCAGTGTGGAAAATATAGATACTAAGAATTAAATAATAACATAAGCTTAATATATAGCTTATAAGGATCCTGGGGATGTGTCTCTATAGGAACCAAAGAAATAAGCCCTTTCAAACTATATTTAATCTTTGGAATGTGACTTCTCCATTCTAATGCAAGGTTAAGTCTTGTGGACAAAAAAAAGGAGAATAGAAACTCAAGCTACCTATATAATGCTATCTTAATAAGGAAAATCCTAAACAAGATTACTTTTGTTCCTGGCCCTAATTGTTGGATCCCAAATTGCTCTTGGAAGTTAGAACTATTATATATGAAATGTGGGAAGTTAAAAGATGGAAAATGTAGTTGGAACTTGTTCACTGAACATGCTTTGGTATTTTAGCCATAACTTTTTCTCTAGTTATCCAAATGAGACTATTCTTGATTTGAATTAAATTAGAGAAATAGGGCTACAAATTATTTGATGAAATTGAGTTTTAATTCAGACTCTATGAGTTTCAATTTTTGGATGGAATTTGGGTACAAAATATTGTTTCATTATAAGGATAGTTCAGAAATGTTTGGGTCATAATTTTCAAATTACCAAACCAAATTGAATGATTTTGGTGTCATTAGAAACTTAAGACAATGAGGAAAATTTTTCTAGAAGGAAGTGTTAGCAAATTCCTTCAATTGTTCCACGATAATTAGTTAAGAAGTGATGTGAGTTTAAAAGACCAAAGGAGGGCAAAATGGGAAGGACAAGGTTAATGAAGGGTAAAATGGGAAAAGAACTAATAACTAGGCTTAAAATAGAAGAAGAAGGGAGTAGTGTCATGAATAGCCAAAAGGAGAAGAAGAAAACGTGAGGGAGAGAAGGAAAGGGAAGAAAATCGAAAAAGTTGGGGAAAAAGAAGGAAATTTTCGTGCAAAGAGGAAGAATCAAAGCTTTCAAGGTAAGTTTTCATCTTCTTCTTGCTATAGTAAAAGGAAATGGGTTGTGGTTTTGTTTTGATGAAGAAATCCTAGAGAGAGAAAGGGGTTTATGTAGAAGAAGAAGATTTGGGACAACCCATAGGGTTTTTGGGTTTCTAAGCTAGGTTTTGAGTTTTCTAACCTAGATGGACTATGGGTAGGTTAAGATTGAGCTTGATTTGTGTTAATTTTATTTGCTATGATTTTTGAAGTGTTAGGGTTTTTATTGAATTAGAATTGAAAAGGAGAAATTGGTTGTGTTAGGAAAATCAAGAACAACCTACCCGAGGGCAAGAGGAAGAGCACAAATAGAGTTTGTATATTCAAGAGTTAATGTGGGTAATTTATTTATAGTTGTTATGTAATATGAGAAAAATGCATTGTGTGTAGAACATGTGCTAAATGGCTTGTTTGAATTGCTATGATATGGAACTTTCACTATGATGTGTTTATGTTATGTTATGCATTGCAATGTGTATGACAATTTGATAAAATTGAATTGTGAGAATGATTATGTCATGCCATTGAATTAAGTCATGGCATTTTCTATAAGAAAAGCATGAGAAAGTGAGATTTCTAAATAATTGATTTGAGCATGATTATGCTATGCCTTATATTATGACATTTTGATAAAATGGAAAGAAGAAAAGCATGCGATTATTAAATTGTGAATGATTGAAATGAGCATAAGATGTGATTATATGCTTTGTGTGGGCGAGAGAGGAACCGTTTCGTAGTCACGTGCACGTTGACAAAAGCCTTTTCCCGGCTACCCGCTTGTGGCCCACGAGATCTGAAAATTGGACTCATTTCATTCACGGTGTAAACTTCGGTTTCACCGTTTTGTTTCACGGAACCCTCGAGCCATTTGGTTGTGCATTGCATTTTGATGTGCTAGCTATTGATTTGAATTGAATTACATCCAACATGTGATATGTGATGATGTTTGGAATTACGAAATGTGAATGGAATTGCAAATGTTGAACTTTCATTGCGATATGTATGCTTTTATGAATGTTATGTGTATATGCTTGATTGTGTGGCTCATCGCCAATGGCTATAAATATATTAGCCACTGATCTGTGTAACTCAACCCAACATTTTTCCCTTCTTAGGTGCAGAATGAGAAGATTAGCGATCCTTGCAAGGCAGTTGGACAACTCTAGGATAGTTAGCTTTTGTACCAAGCTAGTTCAAACATTTGTATAGATTATTAAGCATGCCAACCATTGAGCTTTCAATTGTAATTGTTTTAAGTTTTGATATGTGCTTTGATTTGTAAATGAAATTTGTTCAATGATTTACTTTGCATAGAAATGAGAATGGGAAATCGAGGATTCCCTTTTGTATATGATTATGCCTTTTAAAGGTGGGAATTTATGATTGTGAAAGTGGATGGTGTATATGCTTATGATTCTTTGTTGAGATTGTGAATTGTTGTTTTCCTTTTAGAATATCATGTTAGAGATTGGAAAGGTTTTATGGGATGAATTATTTGGAGTGAGATTTAAGAGTGTAACGGAAAGCAGTTAGGGGTTGAATTGATGTGAATAGACATTACATTTTGCAAGTTCATAGGTGTTGAAATTGTGCACAGGATTCAAGGAAAAATCTAGATTAATATAGGTTAAATTGTACAAAGTGATCTTCATAAAAGTTGTAGTTTATCCTCTTACCTTTCTAACACCATATAGTTTGTGAAATTTGGATTTCGGGATTTAGAGCTATGGGTTTTGCAAGTGATGATGTGGTATGAGGCCATG
>JAOTAZ010000218.1:16336869-16353145 GCA_025629785.1 Erythroxylum oxycarpum
AACAAGAGTTCATGATGATTAAACAACTAACTAAAAGTGAAACCTGAAACAAAAATATTTACAATTACATTACATATATGGATTTTAATATATACATCAAATATAAGTAAAATTAAAAGAAGAGGGGAAACAAAAACTTGGAACTTTATCCAATCGTCTAGGGGGACACCCGCTATAACTGCATTGACTTCAATTCTCATTTGGTACAACATCTTCATCATTGAGAGGAGTCTCGTCATCACCATCATTCAAATTCATTATACTAAATGACATGTCAATGTTTTCCCAAGATTATCTTTCAAGTCACTCTCATCTACCAAAAGATTGATATTATTAATACAAATTGGATCTATTGAACTACTTGTTTTATTAAGAGTCCTAATAAATAATAAAATTAAATTATTAAAATTGTAAGAAGTTATGTAATATCCTAGTTTGATAATTGTATTGTGTAATGTGTTGTACATGCATTTCTTAGAGTATGATCTACTAATTTAAGTGTTTAAATGTATTATTGAGGTTATAACAGAGATCACAAATAGACTAGAGATGGTTTTTGGACTCGATCAGAAATTTCTTGAAAAATTTATAAAAACTCAAAAAAGCTATAGCATGAGTTCGAACGAGCTTTAAAAGCCCTAAAATGCACTTTAATGAATTAGGTGACACTTTTGAATGGAATCTGGATGATTTCGGTGAATAGTATTTTTGGATGATTAGTGAATTCAGGTGAATAGTATTTTTACTTGAATAGTGATTTTAAGGACCCAATCCTGAAAATTTGAAAAGTACCTGAAATAGGTATTAGCATTTAATGATACTGAAATGGATTGAAAATAAACTTAATCGGATGAATTTTGGGAGTTTCGAAAGTTTAACGTTAAAATGCCCTTTTTGGATAATAATGGGTATTAATGATTTCAAACACATTCAAATTGTTTTAAAAGCATCCAATCAATTAATATTGACCCTAATTAGAGTATTTCACGGCCAATTTGAAGGTAAGAAGGCTTCATAATACTCTCATAATTTAATTTGGTTAGCTGATGAATTAAATTCAATAAAGGGAAATTTCATCTTTTTAAATGTCATTAAGGGTAATTTGTTCTTTTTACAAGATGTGAGTGGATTAATGAGTCAATAAAAAAGGACCAATTGGAGAGTGACATGTGTAATGCACTAAAGGGTATAAAAGGGCCAAAGGAAGACAATTTGCTTCATTTTTTCAACATAAACATGAGAGACCAAACAAAAGCAAGAAAAGAGGAGAGAAGAGGGGACATTGGGCCAAGGAGAGAGAATAAGAGAGTAGCTACCATTTTTCAGGGTTTTGGAGCATAAATTGGAAAGTTCTTGATCACGTGGAGGTACTCATCAAATACCCAAGAGATTGGAAGATAAATTGGTAAGTTTGCCTAACCTAAATTTCTAATTTTGGGGCTTTTGAGTCGGATAGATTCATGTAAGATAAATATGATTTTTAACTTGCCATGGAGTAGATAATAAGTTTGGAAGCATATAGGTATTGAATATGATAAGAAAAAGAGTTATGTTTAGTGAAATTTTGTCTTTGGTTCTCGATTCATTGAATCAATCCTATTGTTTCGACCATAACTTGGCCTACATACCTCAAAATTGGGTGATTCTAATTGGATCTTAAACCTAAATCATGGTAATAAAAATTCTCTAGAAGAGATCTAGACCTAATTCTAGCTTAATGATACTGAAAATCGAGAGATTATGATAACCTGATACTATCCCTATGTTGAAGCAGCCTGTGATATTTGGTACATATTTCATGATTTAGAAGTTGAAGTGGCATGATTTTTAATGCTATAGAAAATAGAGACATATGGAAACAAATGTCTAGAAGATCTCAAAACCTAATTTGAACGTTTGCTGTGTGAAAATTAAGGAACAAGTGGAGGTATGGATTATAGCCATGGGTCATAACTGTGACTCATCATGCATGATTGTGATATGGTGAATTAAATTGGGCGAGATTGTGTTTTGAAGAAATTGGTAAGTTAGAATCAATAAAATATGGTATTTAAGTGACTTTTGAAGTTAGATTTAGAAATGGAGAACAATAGATTAGCTTACAGAAGTAAGCAGAAATACAATTAACATACGTGTTACGCGATTAAATACTAATATTGAATTTGAGTAAACCAAATTGTAGTTTTAATGTCTTATTTCCTAATTTGGAAATAAATTCCTAAGCAAAATGCATTTTGTGTAGATAAAGGAGAGGCACAAAACGTGTGAGTGTACTTGGCGATAAGTTTGAGAAACATGTGAGTGTTTTTTAAATTGATTTTATGCAAATAGTTTCTATTTATGGAGACTAGCAAGTTGTGAGCGCATTTTAATTTTATTATATGACTAAACTCTTTGCAAAATAATTGGACATGTGAGTATTTTTTAAATTGATTTTATGCAAATGATTTCTATTTATGGAGATTAGCAAGTTGTGAGTGTTCTTTAAATTGAGTTTATGCAAATGGTTTTCATTTGATCATGAAATGAATATTTATGCTGAGTTTTATGCAAATGATATTTTACAAGTGAATATTGCTTGCATAAGTGTATGCTTTGGCAATATATGAGTTTTAATTTGAAATTTAAATTTTATGTTATTAGGAGTTACACAAATAATTTAATTATGAATCCTCCTATACTTGATTTAGAGAATAAGATGAGTCGTAAATGCAAAAGTTGCTTTTGCCTATGGTATATCGCTAGGCTTTATACTTGTTATTATACTGGTATATTTATGATGATTAACCTATTAGGGTAAGCGATGTAGGACCAGCTCCGTGACTTGTTATGGGTAAGTAATGCAGAACCAACTTCGTGACTTTATGCCTAGTATACTCTATGGTAAGGGAATTAGTGGTGGGCTATATTGAGTAAGAAAATTAATGATAGTAATAATGCTACCACTGCTTATTTTAAAAGTGATTTGAGAGGTACTATATGGTACCAATTTTAGTGGTAAACTTATTTTTAGAATAAAAGTTTTCAAAAAACTTATTGCCACCACTATTTATTGTTTAAGGAAAAAGGAAAAGGGAAAATGGAAACTTGTATATTATGAGTTTAATGTCGAAAAGCATTTTGGAATAGTATTTCAGAAAAATTGGAATTGTGTTTTACAAAATTTTATGTTATTACCAAATTTGATGATGCACGAATAAATTATTATAACAAATGCTTTACCATGAGCTTTATGATTGAATGGGAATATTGCAGTTGTGTTGTTATGAAAAGTTCAATTTTTTTAGTAAACTGATCATACTCACTGAGCTAGTTAGCTCATCTTTATTTTTATGTTTTTAAACAAACCACCCCAGGTATGTGTACAGGTGCTGTAGTAATTGGGACGCTACTGTTGGATTAGTTGTATCGTTAGGTGTTGTTGTGCTTATGTCATTTTGATATGTACATTTGTGTAAAGAATGAACGTTGATAAAGAATTTTAAATGAAATGCTTGAATTTGTTTTAGCTTTTTAAAGTTTACTGCAGTGATTGTTGAGAATTATTTGTTCGGGGTTGCTTATGAGTGAACTTGTAGTCCAAAATTTGTAGTTAAGAAATTGGTGTTATAGAAATGTTTTGAAATTTTACAGGACTTTTGAAAATTTTGGGAATGTCAAAATGTAGTTGATGTACTGCTGAAATTTTTAATAAAATAAAAACTCCCACTATTTTTTGCTCTTTTAAAAGTTAAAATATAAAAGTTTTTTAACAGTTGAATGACTTGGCTTTACGAGAACCCTTCGGTTAAGTTAGATATCAATTGGAGGCCTACTGAAGGATCGACAGGAGGGCTCCAGTTGGGTTTCGGAAGGGGAACTCCGTGATGGGTCTTTTCAAATTACATCTATCTTAATAATGATAATAACATACCTTTTCCAAAGCTTTAAATTGTATCTAATGAAGACCAATGGGGCGTTTGGTTTAAGGGTTTGGGAATGAAGGAATGAAATAATTGTAAAAAACCGTGTTTGCTTTGGGTTTTCAATTATAGGGGAATGGAGTTATCCCATTAAATTTGGAAATCTACTAAACCCAACAAGGGGATGAGTATCTAGTTTTCATTCCAATCTAAGTTTTTATCACATTTATTTTTTACTCTTTTATCCCCAACCTTTGCCCTACCATTCTCTTTACTTCCTTATCGCCTCTCAATTCCTTACGATCTCTCATCCTGCCTTATCGTGTCTCATCAACAAAGGAATTTTTTGTTCTGCGCCTTCAGGTATATTTTCTGAAATCTCTTGTTTTAATTTGATATTAAATGAACTTGATAGAACCTGATTTCATCTCATTGTAAATAGGGCTTTTGCTCCTTTTTTTATATATATTCTCGTTTTATGATTTAATCAAAAGAATAATTAATCTGTTATATGGTTTGATGATGTGAAAGTGCATATGGTTATAGATTGAACGAGAATCATAAAACCAATCTGCTCCTTTTTTCCCTTATAATTGTTTTATGATTTAATTTGATTTTTCGTATATGGTTTTAACTCTTTTAAAAAAAGGGAAAACACATAGCGAATCGTGTTCTACGTTGGTGTTTGTTTATTTGTTTTGTAAAGCTCTTAATGGCTTTCAAGAACAACGAAACAGAAGCACTTTTTTTTACAGTTTTTAACCTTCGTATAAAGACGCAAGCTCTTCATCTTTATCTAACGTCTATTTCTTCATAAAAGTCATGCCTTTTTTGTATTATCTTTCATTTCCATTAATGCAACAAACCAAACAACATTATTGGTATTAATACAGAAACCCAAGTTACAAACCAAACATTATTTTTTATTTTTCATACCCATTCTCATTCCCTTCTACTATTATACCCATATCCATACCCAAACCCGTGCTCAAACCAAACGCCCCCTAAAGTGTCTTCTTCTTTACTTCTAGTCTTCCATGGCTCTCTTCCTCATCCTTTATGTTCTTTTTCTTCCTTTTCTTTTAGATTTAGTCTTCTACTAGTCTTAATCATTTTTAGTTATCCTTTTTTCGCGCCTTTTCTAGTACTCTTCATCTGTTTGCTCCTAAGCTTTCTTTTTGCTCTCCTTTCTTCACCTTTTGGTTCAAGCCTAGATTGTCTCCTTACTGATTGTACCTTTGCTGAACTTCCTCTTCTAGTTTACACACCTCAACTGACCTTCAACAATTAAGGAAATTTTTGTTCGTCTTCATTATGTTCTTTTACTTCTTTAGTATACCGTAGTTAAAACGATTTTCTAAATTTCCCTTCTCTATTTTTTGGTTTTACACTTTTATATTATCATAGTTACCCCTAGTTGGAAACTGACTAGATTTCCCTTTTAAGTTAGGCTAACTTTCCTCCTCTTGCTAACAACTCTCTTCATCATCCTTACTAAGTCAAATCCTCTAGTTCACCTTATTAGACACATGCCTCTCCTTAGTCTTCTTCCTTCAAACCTCAGGCTAATGCTTATGTTACCAACCATCTTATAAAAATTCCAAATCTTGCTACTTTGAGGCCTCCCCCTCACTTTGAATACAAAAGTCTGTCCTTGACTTAGGAAGACCAAGCTTCTTTTTATTCCTCTTATCCTACTAGTCTCAACTTTAAAATGAGTCAGAACTTAGTGGTTGGTGACCCTTACTAACCAAGCTCTATTATTTTCCCTACCCACTTCACTACCTCTAATTATTCCTCCATTATACAACCTCCCTTAGTGGTTCTATAAGAAGAAGCCACGTTATGGTCCTCAACCTTGGTTAACTTCTTTTTGGGAAAAAGACACAAATTTTTTCATCGTGAACTCATAGGCATTGAAGCATTGGACGAACTAATGACTTGACAAAGCTTTTATCATTGAAGATAACCTTTTTTATCACCTTTTAGCCTTAAATCCTTTGCTCAAAAAATTATACAAATGGACCCTAGCACTTATCTAGCATTCCTATATTCTTGCAACTATGAAAACATGGAATGACTTTACAGAATGTTAAACATAACCAAGTATCAATTTTGATAAGTTTGCAAAATATTCTTTTTGAATATTTATCAACCAAGGGACTAAACTACCTAGCAAGCTTTTTAAGGAGGCCCATTTGCTTGGATGAGGAAATAGTTACAAGAAAATGAGCGGGTTATGCTAGAATGTGTGTTATCATGGAGATGATGTAGGATATACTAGGATCTTGAGGCATGGTGATGATATACTATTATTTGAAGAATCTATCGGAGTCTCTTATATTTGAAGACTAGACAATGCATAATAGGTTAAGTGTTGGATAACAACTAGTAGAAAGTTCAAGAGGGTGAACTTTGTAGAACTAATGAGAATGGAACATCTATTAGAGCCTAATACATTTATACAGATTGGTAAAGGGGCTCTAAGTAGGAAACATTATAGAATCCACCATGCCTAATCCTGAAGTTGAATACTTTAAAGAACAGAAATCTTCTAGTTCAATTATCTCTTAAGGGAATCATCTGCTTGAATTCCTAGACATTCAAGAAGTTCCATTCCTAATGTTAGTCGATGGTGACCCTGATCCTAACATTTGTTTCTTTAAGAATTCTTTTCCAATCGAAGAAATATCTAATGTTAATGAAACTCCTTTATCAACTGATATCCCTAATTTTAATATAACTCATTCATTAGTTTTCATACCTATTACTAATTTAAAAGATCATAATTCAAGTTTGATCTCTCATTTATGAGATTGTTCATCCACAAATGAAAAATTCATCATTAATACAATAAGGAGATTAGGTAGGAAGATTCATGTAAAAGGCTCTATGAGCAATCCTATTAACTAATATCTATCATGTCATGAAATGTAAGGGGCCTTAACTAGCCCAAGAAATAACAGGATCACAAAGATCTTCTCCTTGAAATAAAACCTATTTTACTAAGTTTTGGAAACCAAGATAACGGTAAATAGTCAAACTAAGTTTTTTTAAAAGCACTAAAAGGCTCTAACTAATCACTAATTCCATGATTATAGAAGGTTAGTTGTTATATATGACCTACACCTAGTAAGTGTCTCCTTGTTATTTGTTACTAATCAATAAATGAACTTGAATGCTCATCTATTATAGGAGGATATTAGATTTCAACTCACCTTTTTGTATGGATCTAATTTTGCATTTCGATAGAATGCATTATAGGACAATCTCAGGAACATTTACTGCTTTATTGGCTCCCCTTAGATCATCTCATGGGACTTCAATAACATCCTCCATATCTCTGAAGTCGGTGGCCATTCAAACTTGAGAAACTATAATAAGAAATTTAGAGATTGTGTCAATTGTATAAAGATAACTAATCAAGGGGAAATTGTATGCTTGGAGTATTAAACAATAAAGAAGATGGAACATAATAAAGAAGCTAGATAGAGCCATTATTAACAAGAATGTCTTAAAAATTCACTAATAGTAAGATAATATTTGACAATCCTTTACTCTTTAACCATAGCTTAATAATAATCAAGATATGCTCTCTTTGCAGCAATCCTCTTTCTATTTAACAACCTCACATGTAGCTTTTTTGTTTAGCATCAACCTAGGTCTATAATTAGTGGTTTGCTTCTACCTTTTTTTCTAGTTATCAGTTTGGTAGCCTATGAATAAGTCACATGTTGTAAGATAATAATAAGGAAATTATGGTTCAAATTAAGAAATCCAAGAGATTATATTAATGTCCTTTTCCATAACAAATGTTCAATAATATAAGGAATTATAAAACTCCTTGAATCTTCAGTTAACTCTAACAGTTTGTTTTATGGGAAGGTGAACTATTCTTTTTCTTCCACAATCAACTTTACCAACTTTTCTACTTACTCGTCTTGAGTAGAGACTTCGTTCTCTTCTCTAACTTCTATTTCCTCTGTTCTCTGTTCTTTTTTCTTTTCTTAAACAACAACTTCATTTATGTTAATGACCTTTGTATCCTTTTCACTCTGAGGCATTAATAAGTTCTAATAACATGTTGTATCTGGCTCAGTATCAGTATGCTCATATGGTATATTCTAAGGCCAATTTCGCATGCCATAGGGTTTCTCCCAAACATAATATGGTGCTTGACATTGATGATTGGAATGATTACCTCCACAAATGTCACAATATAACAAGGATATCAGTTGTGATTTCCTATTAATTAGAGCACTCCCCACATTCCTTATAGCAATGCATTGAAAAGTTGTCCAACTTAATCCTCTTAAGTTATGAATAGAAGAGGAGTAATTCTTCATTATTTGGTCAAATTTGGTTCCATCCTCTTCTGAATTTCATTTTAGCTATCAAACTTGGAGCTTATCATATCCATTAACTTGTCTATCTTAGACTCCAAAGATCTAAGCCTATTTTACTAGGTGGACCTTATGCTCTCATATTGTTTCTTGCATTATTATCCAAGAATAATTTTGATAGTTCTTCCACCAAAGACTATACAAGTTTAAGTAACTCCAATTTATGAAGTAATGCCTTTACTGGGTTGGAAGAAAAGTTTTGTAATTTTCTTAGTTTAAAGTTACTATTTTTTCTCTTTTCTTTCTCTTTTTTGATTATTGTGTTCATGCAATTGCAATCAAAAAAGAAAACAATTACAGTCCTTAAATCAAAATAATTTAAATTGAATAAGGTGCTAAATCAATTCCTAATAACAGCGCTAAAAACTTATAAAAATTTTTATATAAAAACTTCAATACCATAAGTATACGCATCGTAACTTGTAATATAAAAGATATCATTCTCACCAGGAATGATTAGTCCTTTAAAAAAATAAATGTACTTTGTCTAAGGTATCAAAATATTTAATTAATTGAATTAAAAAAAGTAACTGAAATTAAAATGAACTAATAAAACTAAATAGATGAATAATCGAAACTAGCAATAAGAATAAAAGTTGATCAACAATAGAAACTTAGGGTTAATTCTATCCTTATTTTGTCTTCCCTTTATTTTGTTAATTCAATTATGCTTAATCCTAGATATCCTAAGGTTTTGATTACCATCACTTGAGATTTAATCAAGTAATCCCAATTAAAATCGATATAATATAATTGTAACCTCTCCATTCATAAAACTACTCCTAATTATTTAATTGGATTTGAAGCAATCCTAAAGAAAATTAATTCACAATTAATATATCTCTTTAATTGTTTATTAATCTAATATTTGTAGGTCTTATTAAACTACCAACTCTCATTGCGTACCTAAAAAAAATGACTCAATTCAATCGCTCGATTTGTAACCCATCATAATGTAACAAATAACATATGGAGTTGATATTTTTATTGAATTCAATGAGAATAAAGTTCAACAAAATAGATCAAGAACAATCCCTAAAATGAATTTAAAAACCCATAATCATGTTCAACATCCAAGACAATAAAATATATGACAAGAAAAGAAAGAAAAACATTTTTGAATCTTGATATAGAAATCTAGAAAATCTAGAGTTGTTCTTGATGTCTCCTCTTTAATCTCTTTAATTTTGATGATCAATCTTATTTTTGGTGTTTTTATTTTCCTTAAATACTTCTTGAGGTTTCGAGGGTTGTTTATAGGATTTTCCTACTTAATTTGGTTCCAAAAATAGCCATGAAATGTCAAGAATACAAAATTTTTATGTGCTAAAAAACACCCAATCACGATCATACATGGTGCCACGATAGTGACTCCTGCTTATCAATCTTCTCTGTCATGACTCTACATGGAGCCATGATTGGGGCTTCTTCCCTTTTCCAAATTCTTCCTCCTTTCTTCAATTTCCTGTTTCCACTTACTAATAAACATATCAAACACCATTTGAAAATAAAATTTAAATTAAATTCTTGCTCTAAAACTATCAAACATATAAAAACACTAATAAAACACAATTCTAACTCCTAAATAAATAATTATTATATAAGAAAGCACTTATAAACTCACTTAAACACCTGTAAATCATACTATAATATACACCTATCAATCATTAGTCTTCAAGCATCTAAGCACCTCATAACACATCTTAGCATTCCAATCTTAACCAAGAGGTAATCGGTCTCTAACTTTATACCCAAATTGACTTAAACAACTCTAAGATAGGCAACTAGCATAACAATAGCTTAACTCTTATAGGAAGGATAATGTTAGTCAATTTTATACTCAATACAATACATGTATATTGGAAATCGTATAACTGGTTCTCTAAAAACATCATTAAAATTATTGAAAGCATTATGAAGAGATTCATATGGTTAGGGAATAAAACCTGTACCTCTATGGCTAAAGTGAAATAGACCAATCTATTCCTACTTAAAAAATAATGGGGTTGGGAATCTTATCAATCAAGATCACAAACCAAATTCATTTATTGAAAGGATTTGGAAAGTGTTAAATGCAAAAGGAAGGCTGTGCACAATTGATGTCCTTCCCTTAACCCTCACAGTGTAGGGAGCCTTGTGCACTGGGGTTCGTTGACTTTAGAGTGTTAATACATAAACAATCTCTATAGGTAAGGTGGATATATGCTTTTTACATAAGGAAGGGATGTTTTTGGATTATTATGGCAAAGTATAATACATCATGGACCATATTATACCTGTTTAAACGAAGAAGTAAAATATGATTTAGAGGGGAGGTAGGTGACGGGAGAGCAACTTTATTCTAGTAAGATAATTGAGCACCAGTGGGACATCTAGTTGTTATAAACTCTTTAATGACTCTAAGGGGCTTAATAAAAGATAAGGATAAGGCTTAGGAAGCTTAATTCACATGTGCAATACAATTGTCTTATCACAAGCTAACTATTATTCTTCACCAAGAACAATAAATAGAATTTTATGGATACTAAATTCATTAGGACTTTTCTTTAACATTTTTTGCAGGTATTTTTTTTAAGCCTAAGCTCCCATTGTCTCATTAAGTAAGTTGGGGTTATACCTCTAAGCTTGTCTTAAAACTACTATAATTTTATGGATATTTATAAGATCTAGACTCTCTATAGAAGAAAGAGTTAAAAGATACAAATTAATTAACAAAATCAGTGTTTTCTACAAATAAGATAAAAAATAATTCTATATTAGCACATTTTTTGATATTTCATATGGTGAATTTGGGATCCAATTAAGAGATTAAGCAATCTAAACGTGCAAATAGATTATTGGCAACGAATCATTCAATGGTGTTGTAACAACAACAAATTGAGGAAACGAGACTGGCTAATTCCTATTGTTACGTTTAGCCATATGGTACGTCTACATCATTTGTATGTAAAGAAATAGTAGAGTTTTGGGAAACATACAAACTAGTTTTCAAGGACTATTAAATTCCACTATATCAGCTATAAAAGAACACTTGGTAGCTTATAACGTCAACACCATATTTAACCTATAACTAGCAGCTAATTGGAGACAACCAGCTACTCTTTAAGAAAAATTTATTTGTGAAATATTTAGTTATGTCCATAGAGGAGTGTTTGCCTACTAAAATCATGTCTCTAGATGGGAAGATAGATGAACTTAGAGAAACCCCTCAGTATCACTCTTTTTTTTTTTTCTAAACTTATATCTAGGAAAGGCATACGAATAACATAAACATACATTGAGGCACATTAAGCTGAAAGTACTTTAGATAAGGAGAGAAAAAGGAAATACAAAAGGAAAGAGAACCTCAGATTGGAAGAAAAATATTTAAAAAGTAGTAAGTAGATCTTCAATGCACCATTTCTGAAATTTACCTACAATACACAAGAAATAGGTGAAAGAACCACTAAGGCAATATGCTATGCAGAAGTTGGTAAGAAGGAGACTTACTTTGAGAGTACAACCTTATAGATTGAAGGCCTTATAGTATCCACTTGCAACGTAAGGCTACCCATATGCTCATCGAAAATTTCTTGAGGTTTGTTCAATCCCAAACATGTACGTGTTATAGTGTAATCTATGTATTCAATTTGCTTTAAGCAAGAACAATGGTTAAAATATATATATGATCAGAACCTTTTTTATAAAACTAATATTTTAAATTTTCAAAATATATTTTATAAAGAGGGAACATTTAAGTAATATAAAACACACAATAACCAATGTTGCTAACTTGTTATTCATGGAAGTTGTAGGATAGTATTGACTTCTCGAGAATATAATAAGTGTTTGGGATACTAAATTATTTAGTTACTTTGAAAAATTCTTCAAGGTAAATTAGGAATAAATTTATTATTTTCTACTAAATTTTTCCTTAAACTGATGATTAATTTGAAATAGGAAATATGACTTTAACTATATTACTTTATTCTACCATTCAAAGGAACTTAAAGAATTAGGAAGATTATTCATAGTTCTTTAAGTTTTCATATAATTGGCTATACATTCATCTACTAATTACTTACCATTCAAAGTTTTTATGTTTTAATTTGCAAAATCGTTTGGATTTATTAACTTTACTTGTTGATAAAAGAGCTAGTTAGGATGGAGTGAAGAATGTTAGGATGGTGGGACAACTTCATGAATGTGTAATGCAACAAATCAAAAAAAGAAAAGAAAAGAATGAACTCGGGTTATCTTTAAATCTGTTGATTTGGTTTGGGAGTATATGAGAAGGGAATGATTCCTATTATAGAGGTAATATAATTTGTAACTAGGAGGGGATAATCCATTCCAAGTTATTGAGAGGATCAATAATAATACTTTAAAATTAGAGCTTAAAGGTGAATATATTGTTAGTACTAACTTTATATTTACTAATATTTTTATTTTCATATGATGTTTCAAGCATAAATCCTTTTAAAGAGAGAGGGAATGAATTGAGCATAACTACCTAACCTCTAAAGGATCTATTACTTATGCCTAGTCGACCAATTATAAAAGCTATGAGTAAGAGAATTAAAGAGGTTGTGAATGGGATAATTTAAGATATATATGTCAATAAAGTTGTACAGGTACTTTGAATTCTATTTTAGGAAGCTTGTTGGACCTATAAAAAGATCATCCATTGATCAATTTGATTTAAGCTCATGTTATAGAAGAATTTGATGTGAACATGGCCTCAAGCACTATTGTTCCTCAGCACGTATAACTTTTTAGAGAAATGAGTTGTAATGACATGACTACCAATAAGGTCATGTCCTAGACCATGTTTATTAATGTTGAAATTTTCTTAATGAGCTCAACTTAAAATAATGTCATTTTAGATATTATGTCCATTACTAAAGCCCTTTTTTTTTGTACTTAAGGAGCGTTTCTATTAATTATTTCGCTAGTTTTGACATCTTTATTTATTTAAATTCTTGAGTATTTCTTTTCTTTTCATTTAACAACTTCAAACTTAGAAAATGATTAGTCTTTTATGGCATTCAATTGCTTAATGAGTTTTGTTTTATATTCGTTATAATTAATAGGTTAATTATCTTTATTTATACAATTTAGTTTCCTTGGTGTGTTCAAAATTATTTGTGGGAACTCTAAGGTTTTATTTCTAAGCTGGCTCACATCACCATATAGACTTTAAAAAACAAACCTCTTCTTTTTAGAGATAATTCTTATGTATGCAATTCATTCATTAGCATTTAAAGGTGAGTAGGGATTCCATTAATACTTTTACTAATAAAGTGCTTAAATCTTTTGGTTTTTGAATGACCAAAATCGTTTTCTTCAAAAAAGGGTAGAAAATCGTTTGAGATTAGAAAAACTAGGATTTAGGATTGAGCTTAAGCTTAAGCTTAAGCCTTTTCTTTGTGTTAGGATTTATTTTTTAAATATATCCTATCCTTACTGTTATTTTTATTTTCGGCATTTTCAATTGGACATGGCCTGTTACTGGGCTGATGTGGACTACGTGGACTATTGGGCTTCATTATCTTGGTTTGGACTGCATAGGACGTTAGCTAGGTTTTTAGTGCAAGAAATTTATATAAACTATAAAAGTGTGTTTGTGATGTGCGGCTGCTGTGTTGATATTAGTTGCTGTGTCGTTCTTCAACTTTTTATTCTTGCATCTTCTCCTATTGCTTCAATACCTGCGTTAATCTTCAATTGCTTTAATAATTGCGTCATCTTCAACCTTTTTGAGTGTGCTGCGTTATTTTCTTTAATTGATTCAACTCTGATGCTTTGATTTCTCTAATGCGTTGATTTGATGTGTTAGTCTTTCTTTGCTTTTTATTCAACTCTGCACTGTTGAGTCATTATCAATATATTCATCACTGTTGCGTCATCTTCATTAGCTTTATTACTGGTGCGTCATCATCAATTGGTTTTGAGACTGTTGCGTAAATCTTCAATTGGTCCTTGTGAGTGCTGTGTCATCTTCTATTGGTTTGGAGAGTGTTGCGTCATCTTCCTTTGCTATAAATCATACTGAGTTGATTTCTCCATTGCGTTAACTTCTGGGCTAGGTTATTTCTATTGTTGCGTTAACGTTTAGGTTATGTTAGTTTCTATTGTTGTCGTTAATGTTTGAGTGGCTGCTAGGAATTGGTTCTTGAAGGCTGCTTCACTTGGATTCTGCTTTTGTGGATGCTGTGCCGACTCTGGTGATTTCCTCGTATGAGAAATCATGTGTGGAGGGTGTGTAGGTGCTGCTGCGTAATTGATCCATCTTGCTTCTTGATCGTGTGGTTGGTAGTGAAGCTCTATTGTGTGCAGCAAGTCATGACCCTGGTTTGACTATAAGCTATTATTTTTATCATGTTTTGCTGTTGATGTTATTGCTACTTATTTTATATTACTTGGTTGTTGTTCGAAGAACTCTTGGATATTGTTGCTTGATTTATTAGTGTCTAGTTACAGTAGTGAAATAGTTTGGAAAATCCTCTGACGGGGTTAACACGAGTCGGTCGTGTTATTGGGCGTGAAAATCTTTCACGGGTAGTTAAGTCGTGGGTTAGTTACATAGATTGAGGGTTGGTCAATCTTTGTAATTTTTTTTTGTAAACTACAGTGAAAGATATTAATCTGGGTGAGGGCCCCGCAGACGTAGGCAAGTTGGCCGAACTGCGTTACCAAACGTCGGCGTTTTATTTTCTGGTATTGCGCGGTTGATAGTATTAATTTATTCGTGCCGAAGAGTGTATTTTGGATAATCTGCGAATTTCTAGACGATTAAGTTATTTCAATTGGTATCAGAGCGGGTCACCAGTTCAGAACTTGGTAACAAGTTGGTGTAGATCCAAGATTCGCAGATATGGCTACAAGAGAAGGTGCGTCAATCTCTAGACCTCCGCTATTAGATGGATCTAATTATCCATCATGGAAATCCCGGATGAAATTTTTTATTCAAGCTCAGAGTACGAGAGCATGGCATGCAGTAGTACATGGTTGGAAGCATCCAATGATCAGTGATGATAAAGGAGAGGAAGTTCAAAAAGATCCGTCGGAATGGACGAGAGCGGAAGAAGAAAATGCACTGGGGAATTCACAAGCGATGCATGCAATATTCAGTGCCGTCGATGAAGGGCGCTTCTCCATGATTTCGGCGTGTGAAACAGCAAAAGAAGCTTGGGATGTCTTGCAAACCATTCATGAAGGTTCAAAATCTGTGATATCTTCGAAACTCCAAATGCTGGCTGTGAGGTTTGAAGAATTGAAAATGGAAGAGCATGAGACGATCGGAGAATTTCATGAAAAGTTGAGAGATATTACGAATCAAGCTCATCAATTGGGAAAAAAGTACTCCAATGTGAAACTGGTGAAGAAGACGCTGAGATCTTTGCCACCGAGGTTCATTCCAAAAATTGCAGCAATAGAGGAGGCTCATGATATTGATAATTTGTCTTTGGAGAAGGTTATTGGTATTCTCACAAATTTTGAGATGAATCTTTTAAGGGGAAAGCAAGAAAAAAACAAAGGTTTGGCTTTACAGGTGGAAGCCGGAAAGAATGCAAATAATGTTGAAGATGAGTCAGATGAGAATGAAGATATGATCCTACTCACTCGAAATTTTGGTAAATGGCTGAAAAGAATGAAGAAAGACAGATCTGATCCTAGACAATATGGCGGGAGTTCATCAAATAACAATCCAAGACAACAAGTTAAAACTCAAAGAGGTGAACGAAAAGCAAGAAGGATTCAATGTCATGAATGTCAGGGGTTTGGTCACATTCAATCTGAGTGTGCTAACACGTTAAAGAAACAAAAAGGAAAGTCTTTCACCACAACCTGGAGTGAAAATGATTCTGAAAGTGATTTTGGTAGTGAGGAAGAATTGACAAATAATGCAGCACTGGTTGCTTTACACAGCAAAAGTCCAGTTACTTGCTTAACAGTAACTGAGAAGGAAGTAACTGAAAACAGAACAGG
>JAOTAZ010000218.1:16389547-16404938 GCA_025629785.1 Erythroxylum oxycarpum
GATTGAATTATGAATTATGGATTGAGACTTATTGAAGTGCTCTAGGTATAGAATTGTGTTTGTGTATGCTGGAATTTCGGACAGGAGATCCGATGAAGTGTGAATGGATGGTTTTGGGATTATAGATGAGCGTTTAAATCTTTTGCAGATTTTTGGGTTGTATAGAATGCAACCGTTATGCTGCCGAAATTTTTATGGCAAGGAATAAGAATAAGAATTAGAATAAGTTTTGTTAAAGATGAGATAAGATTTTGGTTAAACGATGGAATTTTAGGATATGTATGAATGTTTAAGAAGATTATTTTTTTATGAATTGAGTTTTGCATGAGGATGAATTTCCAAAAGGGAAATTATATGGATTAGTTTTGATTTGAATAGGATTGAACAAAGAGAAAAAGGAATGAATAATATGAAAAAAAAATTTACCAGGTTTTTGGATCGGATTAGTCTTAGGGTTTCCAACGCGACACGCGACACTTTTCTAAAATTTTTTTGTTACCGGATGTCGGTCTTTGTTTCGGTTCGATGGAACCGTCTGTTCACTTTCATTTGTAAATTCGTTCCTTCGATTTCTGCTTTCGTTTCCGTATTTTAGTGATGCGCTCTTCGTTATCCATTTTTCATTCGTTTTTCGGTTGGGGTCCAGTCCTGAGATCGGGTCCCAACAGTTGTTGTTACCTAAATTAACATATTTTCCTATTCCATAATATGGTTGACATACTAAATCTGGAGAGCTTATTCTAGGTTATTTAATAACTAGACCTAATTAAAGAGCTTATTTTAATTAGATATAATTTAATGAAAAACTAATATTAAGAGAACTTATTGTTAATCTATGGTTAATAGTTCAAAGAGAGGTACAATAACAACATAATCATTGATTATGAATATTAAAGTGAAGGTTAAGATTGAATAAGGAATTGGATTTGAAACTTATTGATTAATTCTAGCAATTTTGCACTGTTTGATTTTATTTACTTTTAATAGTTTGGTTTATTTTCTTAATTGAATTCAACCAAACTCCCTAATCCTAGACATTGGTTTATTCATTATGAAAGCTAAACACACACTCTCTATGGGTATGATCCTTGCTCACCTCTACTACAAATTTAGTTATGCAGACTTATGTTTTATTTTTTGGTATATTCAACGCACATCAAGATATGCTTCTTCACTTGGAGCAATAAGCAAAGTACAAGATGGAATGTTGGGAAAAAGCTTGATAGGGCTTTTGTGAATGGAGAATGTTAGCTAGGTTACCTAAAAGTAAGGCCCTCTTTATGAATCTTATGTTTTCAGATCATTCACCTAGTATCGTCCACAATATTTTTAGATCATTCACTTATTTTCATCCAGAATATTTTTCTAATTATTAGAGCAAATGTCCCTTAAAATTCAATAACTTTCTATTAAAGAAAGAATGGTTTGATGAAGCTATTTTAGAGGTATGTCCCATATCATCCATTGACAAAAAGCTTTTATTTATGTCAAAAAAATTATTTTGATTAAAAATGAGCTTAAGGAGGTAAATTCAACGAGGATTGAAAGAACTTACATAAATGTCTCATTTACAAAGTATGATTGCTCAAGTAATAGAATTAGGTTTATAAGCATGTTAGAGATCCCATCTTGATAAATAAGGAGAATATATCTTCATATTCCTATACTAAGCGAGTATTAAACCATAATTTTTTGCTCAAATAGAGATCTCAATTTTAATGGCTCAAAGATAGGAATAAGAATGCTATTTCTTTTTCTTATTCAAAAATGGCAAGAAGAAACTCTAACAAGATTTCTTCCTTTATGAAGACTAATAAGAACTTGGCTACTTCTCAAGAGGATCTTAAGAATGAGACTTTTGTATTCTTTCAGAACCCTCTGAGGGCTCTTACTTCTCCCTCATCCTCTACACAAATCTTCTTTATCAATAATTAATTCTCTACTAAAAAGTTAGAGATGTAAAATGTTGCTTTAATGCTCAGGATATTGAAAGAGTTATGATAAAGTTAAACCTTAACAAAAACTTTGGGTCCTAATAGCTTAAACAGTTTTTTTCAAAAGGGTTAGCCTTTAATCAAGAACACGGTAACTAATGTAATTATTGAATTTGTTGAGAAAGGAAAGTTACTTAATAAGATATTATTATGCCTTATTCCTAAAATCTTTAACCTTTGTTCTCTCAATGAAAGCAGACCAATTTACTTTTGTAATTATTTATATAAGATCATCTCTAAACTATTGGTAACATAATTGAAGAGAGTGTTCAAGCCTCGAATCAAGGATAATCAAAATGCATTTATAAAGAATAGACTTATTAGATACAATATGATTCTTGTTCAAGATCCATTCAAAGTTTATAATAGAAGAAATTCTCTTAAGACTTGTGCCATAAAGGTTGATTTTCATAAGGCATAAGATTCAATTAGTTGGAGTCCACTCTCTAGTTACTAGGGTTGTTTGGTTTTCCTAAAAAAGTTAGGAAGTGGATAAAACTTTATATCTTATCCACTTATCAATATATTGATTAATGGTAAGACAAAATATTTGTTCATGTGCCAAAGGGGCTTGAGGCAAGGAGACCTAATCTCTCCATATTTTTCTTATGCTAGGAAGCATTTACAAAATTGGTGAAGCATAACTTCTTATTGTATCACTGTTTCAAATATCATAGCAAATGTAAGAAGCTAAGGCTATTTAGCCTTTTATTCGTTGATGATTTGCTCCTTTTCTCAAGAGCTCATGACAGATCTATCAGTATTCTTATGACATGTTTTCATACCTTTAAAGAATTTTCATGCTTGGTTATTAACATAAATAAAAGTCACATGATTATTTCTACCAGTGCATACCAAATTGAAAGTTAGTTATCAACAATATCTAAACTCCAAGTCAAGCATCCCCTTTTCACTTACCTTGAATTACTTATTACCAAAAAGAAAATACTCTTTAGAGAATGTCACCCTTCAATTGAGAGGAGTCAAAAAAGACTTAAGTAATTTGTATTATAAATCTCTTTCATTTACAAGGAGGCTATAACTGATAAAATCTATGATAAACTTACTTAATGTTTATTGGTCATCACATATTTTTCTTTTTAATGGTTTGACCAAAGGTATAGAAAAGATGACGAGGATTTTTTTATAGATTAAAGGTCGTAATAGATATTATAATGCAAAGTTAGTTAGGAAGAGATCTGCAAACTAATGGAAGAAGGGGGATTAGGAATCACTCGAACTATCCTGATCGGCAATAAAGTATTTATAGGAAAGAAACTATGGAGATTGATGGAGAATAATGATTCATTATATATTAGAAGGATTGACACATAATTTTTAAATGGTAAAATTTTGTGGGAAATTATATCAATCCCTCATTCTCGTAGTTCTTATGTCAACTGCTAATGTAGCGGCCCCTTACCGCGTGGTACACACCAGGACGCCTGCAGGTCAATCCGGTATATATCCTACGATAAGGTTAAACTACAAACAATCACTACAAACACTTCACATGGCATTATAATAAAACATCAATATAAAAAAATCACAATGTTTTTTAAACCAAAATTTTTCTCATTTCATTTCATCAAAATCATAAGTTTATACACTTGTCATCCTTTACTGTCTGTACATCAGTTCAAAAACCTAGTACAAAATGCTACATGAAAGAGGACAAACATCGGATCTATCTAGGCCACCCCAAAAGTCTCAGTTGACCGACCTGTGAGCCATGACTTCTCTTGCCAAAACAATCCACACGGCTAGAAAAGTCTCTCTAAAGCTGTCATAAATGTATGTATAGTCATTTACATGTGCAAAAGTCACCATTCACGTGTATGTGTATGCATGACTATATCAAGACAATTCTAAGCACTCATAAACCATTCCAAATTACTATTCTACCATTTCCATCGGTGATGGAATGTTACAGCTAAAGCACAGGAGAAGATTATTTGAAAACTTCAAATGTACGGTGAGAAATAGTCAATTGGGCTTATTGTACTTTGATGATTTATGTCCCTCAACAACACTTAGTTAATGCTTTAAACCTTGAATAGATTTCTAGGATGCTCTAAAATGAAAGTTTGGATCAACCCACATCAATGTAGGAACTTTCCAACAGTGCTTGAGCACATTATATAGACGTTTAATCCTAAAGCTAAGAAAAGTGATTCTTATCTCTAGCTTAGGCATTCATCTGGCAAATTCACAAACGACTCTTATAAAGAGTTACTTAGAGTTCAAGGATGAAATCCAGTTTGATATAATGTTGTCCATAATAAAAATTTATTGGCTAAGATTTCCTTCTCGTGGTTAGCTGCTATAAGCAAAGTAGTCACTCTGGATAGATTGAGTTATCTAAATTTGTCTATTAGTTGCTCCATGTGCAAAGAAAATCCAAAAACCAAGTGCCCCTATTCTTTAATTGTAAATTTTCCTTGGATACATGGAAAGGTGTTCACATTTATTGCATCTTAATAAGTCTAGTCTTAATTACGCTGAGCTCCTGGAATGGTTGCACTCAGATAAGAACATTAATTTCTAACGGCAATATGGTAATATTTGTGATATCTTTTTGACTCTTATCTATATGAAATATGGAAGGAAAGAAACATAGATGCTTTAAGGGAGTGAAAGTCTCGAAGAGCAGGTTTAACTGAACTCATTCTTCGTATTAGGGAGCAACTCATAATTAACAAAGAGGATAGAACTTGTAGTGACATAGTTGTTTCTGCTTGATGACTAAATGCGGACCTAAATTAGGAGACGCTATAGATTGGAGTGTTCCTTCCTTGCAATAGGGATGAATTTAAAAGGATATTTGCAAGAAAGTGTGAGCTTCCTTGGGTTAAAAGTAATTTGACTTTAATAGCAGATATGCCTTTCCTTTTAACGCTAATGCCTAACTTGTATTTATCCTTTTATTAATATAATTTTAATTTTTCAAAAAAAGAAAAAATAAGTTAGAAAAACACATATGTTGTTTTTTTCCCTAAAAAAATTACAAACAGATCAAACTACTAAACGCAAAAAAGAGACCCCAATAATATATTCTCTAGGAGGATATCAAAGCAACCCAGAGCGGGGTTTGATCCCAATATTTTATCACAAAATTATAAACAAGTTTTATGTTTTTTAACCGAAAAAGAAACAAACATGGTAAAAATAAAATAAAAAAAAGCAATCCCTGAATATTTTATATTAGAATTTCATTTTAGACTCTTTAACTGAAAATGCTATTGGCAAAGCGAGAAGCAGAAATGGGCACATGTTCTTGACAACGCAAAACAACGCCCGGGTTTAGATGACTCGCGTAGTACATGGCTTCATGAATATGTGATACGAAAGCCAGGTGCAATTGGAGAATTTAAACCTGTGATACATGCAGCTGCTAGTGAAGTGGAGAATTTAGACCCTCTTGGAAAGACAAAGGATGCAGAGTCTGGTTGTGTCTTTTAGAAGGAAAGGGTAAGTTCTTCCTGAAAGATGGCCTCTTCTTCAGATGGTGTAAAGTTCTCTTGGAATAAAACGCCCGAAAGACGGGCAAAGTCCTCTCCTTGAACTTGAGAATGCCGTAGAATAGAATCCTTAAGGCTATTACAATTACCACAATAGCAGCTAAGTCCCACCACTTTGAGTAATCAACGTTGATTCCAAGCATGTTTGTCAGAATGATTTCGCCTTTAAGTTTCGGCCCTCCAGGTACTAAAGGATCAAATTCAAGTCCAATCATGTCGTTCTTATATGCTCCCTGCAGTGTCCAGTGTGCTTGTGAGGGATTCCATTGTCACAAAATTGGTCAAATGCTGCATGCTTGAGCAACATGTGGAGGAAATAATTGTCACATCTACTAAGGTTTCCTGTAATTACCTCCAAACCCCATGCTCCATAATTGATATAAGAAACTGGATAACGCCAGAAAACCTTGGGAAGAATGGGCATTGGTTCGAAGAATCCGGAGGTTGCCATTAAAATTCCCTGCTCAGGAAGCACCAATCCAAATGAAGAGTTTAGGTTAATGTGAAGAAAAAAAACAATGTAATAGATGTTGCAGAAAATTTGTTATTCTTACTATATAACCAGCTCCAATTATTACTCCCATTAAGAAGTTTGGAACCAGTGAAGCTATTGTCATCATGCAGCTCTCTACAGCTGCTATGGCGCTTATCAGGTCAAGACTGATGTACAAGAAATGGGAAAATTCGGACCGAAATTTCACCATGTAATACACGATACTTGCTGTAGCGACGGACATTACGGTCAAATAAGGAAAGGAAGACAAGAAGTTTGATAGAACATAGAGGCCTATGCCGTAATGCTGGTTGAGCCTTTCCTTGTGGAAGACCTGCTAGAGAAACAGCCATGAATTAGGAATACTTCATGAAAATCTACCCAACCCTGCATTAAAACTAATTAATTAACCTTCAATTCTTCAATGAAAGATTGAAAGCCTCCAATGGACATGAATGTCATGAATCCAGATACAAAACCTCCACAAGCTCTGCGGGCAAAGATTGCAGTATAGCCTCTACCAACATTGAAAAAGATGGTGCCAACACAAAGAGACAAGGCTACGTAAACACCAGTTCTTATCCAGTAGTACCCTATATCTCTCCACATGTTCAAGAATGATCTTCGAGTCAATACTGAAAGTTGCTTCCACCAGTTTACTTGGTTCTCATTTTCCCTGTTGATTGCTAGTCCTTTCTGCAGTACAAAGATTGAGGTTCATGAACAGTTCAATTTTTAATAGTCCTGAGTGCCTGCCAGTATCTTTGACATTTATTAACAAGTAGGATCTGCATCTGCTTCACTTGACTTTGGAAGTCACTTGTTACTCCAATTTGGCTGCTGATAGATTAGGTGCTAGTTGCCATTTCGTAAGCTATATTAGGATCTCATGTCACGATTTTGGCAGAATACGATATTAAGATTCTTCAGAAACAGGTCAGAAGTTTACCAACTATTTTTACTGATCCTATGAAAACCAAGACCACTTTATGCATGCTAATACATGGTATTAGAAACAGAAAATTTAGCAAGCAAAGGTAACTATAAATGCTTACAATGGCCAAGATTTCTTGAATCCTTGCTCTTGATCGATCTGCATGGCTAGAGAACCTGTATTGCTTTACAAGTATTGCCTTTATCTGTGCTGTTGGTAAGTTTTCGAAGGAATCTGATGGCATTTGAATGACCTAGACTCATGGATACCAAAAAAAAAAAAAAAAAGGAACTTGGTGACAACGATTTTTTTAAAAAACAAAATCTTCTATTTCAGGATTGAGGACAGCTAACATCTATTGTGAACTGAAGAACTTCAGTTCATGCCTGCAATATTGGTTCATTTTTGTGTTGGCAAGCAACAATAGTTCACTTTTTGTGAAAGTGCTGGAAAAAAAAAACACCAACATAGGTCTTTGGAAGGACTTCCTCAAATTTGCTAAAGATTTATCTTATACTTACCCTGGAATATTCTGTCAAGGTAGCAGTGACAAGGTCAAAGTCTGAATTGATACAGCGAAGGAAATGATCAGAAGGGTTTCTTCGTCTTGGACATGGAAATCCAGCTTCAGCAAAGAACTAGAAGATCAACTCTTTTTAGATATGGAATGAGAATTAAGGGAATCCTGTGCCTTATAAAAAAATAACATGTTGTCACATTTGGTTAAAAATAGATCTTTGAGGACCTTTCATACTTTAGAAGTTTAAAAGCCCAGTTTGTTCTCCTTCAAAATAACAAATGAAGAATAATATGTAGATTGCCGAGGGAAGAACTCTAATTTTGTGATCAGTAGGAATTTATGCGTAGCTTCTTCCAAAGTTTGAGCTTTTCTGGAGTGTTGGTTCTTTTTGATGCATCTGAAAATGAAATTTATATGTCAAAAATACCTGTAATGCCATCTTTGCTTCTCCGAAATAAACTGTTTCTCCACCAGATAACAAGACGAGGTTATCAAAGAGTGCGAAAACCTCACTGCTTGGCTGGTGAATAGAAGAGACGACTGTCCTTCCATCACAAGCAAAGCTTTTCAGAGCTTGAATGACAAAGAATGCTGAGGCACTGTCCAGGCCACTGGTAGGTTCATCGAGAAACAGCAGATGTGGCCTAACAATGGTCTCAAGTGCAATGCTTAATCGTTTCTTCTCCCCACCACTTATGCCTCTCAAATGCCAGTTTCCTATTATCCGATCAGCACAATCTTGGAGACCCATTTCCGCCATTTTTCCCTCCACAACACCATCAATCTCTTCTTTAGTCATGCGACTCGGAAGCCTCAAATGAGCAGAGTAAGCTATAGTCTCTCTCACTGTCAGAGTTCCCAGCATTGTGCTTTCTTGTGTCACATAGGCCTGAATTATGGGTCCAGAAATTAGAAAGGAAACGGGTTTAAAAGAGATAAAATCATACACACTTTTAATTATTCATGTTAACTTGTTATCTTGTTAATAAGTATTGTAATCACTTTTATTCTTCTTACCAAAAGAATAATTTAAGGGAGTTTGAACATGAGTTTGATGTTTAAAGAAAAAGACGATCATCTCTTATAAGTATGGTAACCATGTCACTATGTTAAGAATAAAAAGACAAGTGTGGTAGAATTAAATTGATTATATGAATGGTTACGAATTATATATTTTGAACTTTAAAAGTTAAGTATGTTTGATTATGTGTTAAAGTAAGGGTACGAAAAGAGTTTTGAAATATCAAGAATGCAGGTATAATAGTTTGGATATTACTGTATATATATGTGGTTTTGCAGTATTATATGTAGAATGGATGGACATTACAAGTGAAGTATTGTTATAATAAAAGTGTGTTTCATTAAAATCCTTCCTCAACTATTAATTCTTTTTTGAAAACAATATTTTCCTCTTCTTCTATAACTAAGTTGTATTGGAGCTTTAATACTAGAAACAATGGCAAATGGTAACATCATTCTCTTCAAGTCCTAAACCTTACAAAAGATAAGTTTGACAATTGGTTCATTTATATCAAGGCACTATTTGATGCACATGATATATGGGACATTGTAAAAAGAAAATATAGCTACTATATTCTTGAAAAATACAAATGCTCTCACACAAGTCCAAAAGGATCTTCTGCAAAGTACTAAGAAGAATGATCAAAAGGTTGTGAACTTATTATTAGATGAGGCCTCCTTTAAGAAGGTATCAAGTGCTACTAAATCTAAGCAATTATGAAACATATTTCAAGATGCTTTCAAAGGAAAAGGAAAGGTAAAGAAAGTTTACCTATAAAATATACAAGGTGAATTTGAAGAAAAGAAACCAAATTATTTAACAAGAATCATAGTCATTGTCAACAAAATAAGAAAGCTTGATGAAGAAGTGTCTGGTTTAAAGGTAAATGAAAATTTCTTACATCATTTAGTGAGAAATTTGATCATGTGATAACTGTTGTTGAAGAATCACAAAAATTCAAAGATATGACAGTTGAAGAACTAAGTAGATCTTTTAAAGTTTATAAAGAGAAGCTTAACAAGAGGAAGAAAATTCCTATGGATCATGTTTTATAACTAAAATTCACTTTGAAAGATAAGGAGGGAAAGGAAATTACAAGCCATATAGGTCAAGGTTGTTGAAGTGATTGAAGTCATGAAAGAGGAGGAAGAGGTGTCCATTTTTAATATCAAAATAGAGGTGAAAGATAATCTATCTTATTAAGAATACATGAAAGAAGAGGAATTAGGCCATATCAAAAAAGATAAGGCAGTCTCAAGTAAACTGCTACACTTGTCCTTAATTTAGACAAATTCTTAAAAAATATAAAAGTGATAATAATGATGACATAAAGATTAATCTTTCTAATGAAGAAAAGATCGAAAATAATGATGAGGTGGAGTGCACTCTTTAGTAGCTTGTAAAGACTTACATCAAGGAGAGAAATTATGTAGCATTTTACAAAGATTTATTAGAGTTAGTAATCATATGTACAAAAATAAAGACTTATTAATAGTGTTTGATAACAGATTTGGTAGTAGTATTATTTTTGAAGATTCTACCAAAATTTTTGGGGAAAGCTAAAATCTTGATACATTTAAAGAAAGAAACTTACCAACTTATTTCAAATTGTTTATTATACTCCATATACGAAGATTAATATTTTGAGCATGTGTAAACTATTATAGAATGGTTATAATACCTTTTCTCACAAAATATGGTAGCTTGTTCTTAAAAATTGATGTAGGTAATTGATTTTCATAGTGCTTAGTGAAAGAGGTTAAAGTGAAATTCCTTAGCATTCAAGGAGGCTTGATAATCTTTATCATGAAATTGAGAGAATTAATGATCTTATAATATTTTATCTTTTGTTGATACTAAGCCACTTGAATTTAATAAATCTGTTAAGAATGAAAAGTTGAGAGAAGTTATGAATGAAGAATTAAGACCAATTGAAAAGAATAAATACACGGGAATTAACAACTCTTCGCAATAAACATGTTTTGGCTAGTGTGAAATGGGTATACAAAATAAAGAAAAATCAAAAGGAGTTAAAAAAGACACAAAGTGAGCCTTGTTATGATGGTGTATAAGCAACATCAAAGGATTGATTATGAAGAAGTATTTGTTCTAATAAATTGCATGGAGACCATCTACTTAATTATTTCTTTGAAAGGTCAAAGTAAATGGAAGATTTTTCAAATGATTTCCAAATTAACCTTCTTCAATGGCGGTCTTGAGGTGGAGATTTATATGTAACAACCTCTTGTTTATATGGTGAATCGACTTGAAGGCAAAATGTTGAAAATAATAGAAGCTCTTTATTGACTAAAGCAAGCACAAAGAGTTTGAAGTTATAAATTAACAAATATTTTCAAGAAAATAGCTTTATCAAGTGTCATTATGAATATGCTCTCCATATAAAGATGATTGATAGTTGAATTTAATTTGATTGTTAGCTTATATGTTAAATAATCTAAATATGTTTAAAAAAATTCAATAGAAAAACGAACCATAAGTTAGGGATGACATATTTAAGACTCATATCCTATTATTTTAGGATAGAAATGACACAAATAAAGGAAAACATTTTCATCTCGTAAGAAAATTAAGAGAAAAAGTTTTAAAAGAAATTTTATATACATTATAGTGGACTATGGCACCAAATTATTAAAATATGATAAGGCTAAATTGTAGCTCCAACAGTGTAATAGAGCTTAGTTGAAAGTTTGAGATATGGAAATTTTCTAGTTAGTCATTATATGGATGGTACAATATCAACCCATATGAAAACTATAAGAAGGATTCTATCATACATCGAAGTTACTCTTGATTTTTGTTATATAAGAAGGATTTTATGATACCTCAAAGGTACTCTTAATTTTTTACTATATTATTCTACCTCTAATAATTTTAGACTCAGAGATTTCAATAATAGTGATTGGGCTAGCGGTATTGATGCTAGAAAGATTCATTTTTTGCTTTGTGTTCCAAGCAATTTCCTTTTAAAACCACCTAAAGTTTAAGGGGCAAGCAAAACTCCTTATTCATTCTAGGATTTATCATAAAGTCGCAACAAAGAAATAGAAACAAACTTACGACGCCATTGTAGTCTTGTCTGATCTTCTTCCCATTAATGAAAATACTCCCAGCCATTACAAGATTTCCCGAAAGTCTACCTGCACAGATTGCAAAATATTCTGTAACATGTAACTTTGCAGTTTGCATGTGGCAAATTCGTTTTGTTGATCATGTTCTACTGGCATGTCAAAACTAAATACTTAGTAACAGTTTGACCAATTCCAAGAGATTAATTTTCCTACACCTCTTTTGGAACATGTGGTATGGATTCCACCAACTTCAAATCGCAATGGAGCCTCCATACTTTTCTGAATATCAAAAAATATGCCGGAATGCCTGTCAGGGGTTTGATCTTTACCTTTACGTATAAAAAGGGACTGTCGAGGGATACCTTTACATATACCAAGGTTCAAATTCTGGGATGGGTATTTATATATGTTTTAGTTACTACAAGATTTATCAGCCAAGACTCCACTCACACCATTACAAGAAGAGGAATACAGGAAAAGGCCATTTTACTAATAAAGGCACAAGCTTCCATCTTAATGCTTTCATTAATAGTTCCATAACCAGCAAGGCAATCATACTCCATAATGGGAGCTTTGACAATAGGTTTGTAGTAATACTCTACTTTCTACGACATGTTTTTCTGTTGTGTTCTGATTGTATTCCTACATGTACTGGGATTATCAATAACTATGGATAAATGTCTTAATGGCCCCTTTTCTTAACTCAAAAACCCAAGTAAAAAACATTAAAAAAAAAAACGAAACAGATCAGTGATTCTGGTTGTGTTAATGATTTGAAGAGAATAACAAAAGGTCGAAATGTCAGAAACAGTTTCACAGGCTGACCTTCCCGTGGCACTAGTAGAAACAGGATAAACAAAATTTTAATCCTCTTATACCTGGTTTACTTTTGTAATTACTAGATAGATCTTTATTTCCATTTTACCCCACGAACTAGCTTAACCTCACTTTCTTTTCTTTTCTGGCTAGTGATAAGGCTCCCCAAATTGCGATTTAGAGTCTTCTATTCCAGTTATTAGAGGAGAAAAATAACCCTTCGACATTCTGAAACAAAATTTAAAAATTAAAGTCATATGATTTCCCAGGTTTAAGAAAAATAAAATGCATGCAAATAGTAATCATTAAAATATGGAGTATGAAGTAAAGAGAAAAATAAAAGAGTAGAAAGGAAGAAGGAGCCCTAGACTCAAACCCTTAGAACTGTGCATAATCATGGAAATATCCAAGCTACCCAAGAGCAGGGAAATTAATGGTAACTCATGATCAGGTGGACCACCTTTTAGTTTCATTAAATAGATTTTGGAAGTACAAAATTGCATGCCCCTTCAATCAATCCGCATACTTTACTGCAATTAACATTTTTGTCTTGGTCTCGGGGTTGGAAGCTAGGTTATACTTGTATTTTAGCAAGAGAGATATTGTGTAATAAACTTTTGTAAGTTTTGAGATGGGGAACTGTTCCAAGTTCCGACAAACAAAAAGAAAATAAAAACAATTCTCTCCAACTTTTTCCAGTGCTTCTTTTCTATGTCTGATTGCCTTTGCCACTTCCACCAGATTGAGAGTATCGGACATAATTCCTGACGTGTGACATTCCCATTGAAAGGCAAGCATTGGCAAGGAAGTACGTTAGAGAAACAGAAAAAAAAGTCTTGTCACGTCTACTGACAGTGGCTACGGTTTGGATATCTTAAACACGAGAAGGTGAATACGTAGTCCTTGTTTTAAATGCTTGTGTTTAAAAAGTACTGCAACAACAACAATGAGAGTCCGCTGAAATGCGGGATCTGCTTGTGTTTAAAGAGTACTGTAAGAACTTATTACGTGTTTCGGGTATCATTTCACGTCATTCAAGACCATAGCTATGCATATGCAAAAGTAGAAATTTTGTTCTCCGGTCTACAGATGTAAAAAAAAAAAGAAGAAAGAAGAAAGAAGAAAAAGAATAACACAGCGAGTCTGTGAAACAGCACCGGAAGTGTAGAAAATACGAAAATACAGTTTCCAAGCACCCTGAATTTTTCTTTCAAAACAATTTATGAAAAAGCCAATTCAGGCCTTTTAATTGCAGGCTAACCTAGCTGGTTTCTGCATTATATTTAGCAATGAACACGGTAAAATTTCAGGGATCAGGGAGACAGATAGACAGGTAGAGAAAAACATGGAAAACCTGCTAAAGTATCAAGAAGGGTTGATTTTCCAGAGCCCGATGGACCCATAATGGCCATGATCTTTCCAGGTTCAGCATAGCCATTAAGCCCATCAAGCAACCTTCTAGTAGGTCCGTTGCCAAAATTTGGAAGCACCACTGTTAAATCTTGCCACACCAAGTACATAGTTCCTGCAACATGATCATCACCTTGTCCTGGCAGACAAACCTCAACATTCTTGGCGTCAACACTGCTGCCACCATCTCCAGGATTACCAGTAGTTACTTGCTCTATCTCCATTACAGTCACAGATACTCCTGTCTAGAGCTTGAAACCTGCAAAGAACACTTGAAGATGATTTGCATGTACATACATATATATGTATATAAATATATAAAACTTTATTTCATTTTCTGTCAAAGGTTAACTGATGTGACAGACAATTACAGGTTCACCGTTGAATAAGTTAATGTGGAAGTAACTCTCAACACCAAACCTCTCTGAAGATAGATAGAATAGGGAATATATATGGGAAGATGTGCTCTGCCAGTATTTAATTTTTTAAATGGTGAAACACTATGAACTTGGTAAAGTACTTTAGGGCGGTAACTTACCAACCCTATCATGAATGCGTCATAAATTAACTGCTGGCAACCAAAATTTTGCGCCGGAGAAAGTGATACCACAGACAGTCCAAATGTTGTAGCTACTGAGCACTTTTCGCATCAGATTACACTAATCTTATGTGTCAAAGATTTGGACCCGATTGGCCTCGTTCCCTTATTCGATACACGGTCTAATTAACTTTATTTGGATAAGAGCTACTTTCACATTTTGCATTAGTCAAGCATTTAGCAAAACTCCTGATTACCAACTACCTCTGTTCTTTTGCGACTTCTTGGTTTACTTTTTTCCTGTGGTTATAGGGAAGTATGTAGTTTAGCTTTTGTTTTACACCATTAAAGACTTGTATGCTACATTTGGCAATATCAAAATAACAGAGCAGATCGATGTAATTTATGCCAAACTTGAAAATTTTGAAGAAGGGAAAAATATATTAGATTATGGTTGTCATAAATAAATACTTATATTGTTGTTTATTAGAAATTCAAGCTGTAAATTGAAACCTTATTTGATGCTTTATTCTGTATATATTCTGAAAAATCAAAGGGGGTTAATTGTTTCACAAATTTTTTGCAAACTTCTTTGGCACCAATAAAATAAAAACAAGCAAAATCGAAATAATAAAAACATTAGAAATTTGGTAACGCAATTCGACAAACTTTGCCTAAATCTGTAAGACCCTCACCCAGCTTAATAACTTTTACCGAAATACAATAGATTTACCCAAGGCTTTAGTGAACTGACACCAGTCAACCTTGACACTATCCTTTAACCTCACTTCTTTTGAAATAATTTCACACTCAATAGTACGATCGCTTCGTACTAACCTCAACACAGGATTGTCACACACTGTTTGATAATAAAGATAATTAAATTAATAACTCAAGTGATTAAAATAACTAAAAACAAAAACGATAATATAGTTGAGATTAAAAAAATTCCTGATGAGTTCCACTTCACTGAAATACCACTACAAGAAAAATTAGTTTCAGTAACTATTATTAATGGTTGCTAAAAATAAGAAAATGGTCGTTAAAAGTTATAG
>JAOTAZ010000218.1:16461124-16472844 GCA_025629785.1 Erythroxylum oxycarpum
GAGTTCTTTAAGGTTTACCATTCACACTTAGTTTTGAACTGTGATAGCCAAAGCTCATTTTCAAGAGGATTTTATCATTTGTCTTAGTCTTTTCATTTTCTATTTTCAAAAACCCAAAAATACTTTTTACATGCTTTTCCCAATGCATTTTAGTTCATTAATAATTTCAAGATCAACAACCCCCCTTTTCCTTACTAACTTTGCTTGCTCTTTTTGATATATATACTAGCTTAGGTCCATTTCATTAGGTTCCATTTAAGAGAGACGACCCGAGGTTGCATCCTATACTGCAAACCTTGGTATAAATTATTTTTGATCGGTTTCCAAGGGTCGATTTTAGGCTCGAACGACGAGCCGCGATCAACAACCTAAAAGAAAACTGAGATTTGTAGAGTGTTTTATTAGTCTCAGATCAATAGTCCGAAAAAGAATCATAAAGACTTTAGAATGAAGGAATATGCTTGACTGTGTTTAGGCCAAGATTGACCCCTAGGACCGGCCCTTACTTATACTTAACATCTTTTTCATTTTCAATTATTTGTTTTAATTTGTTTTCGATAGTTTACTTTTTCTTTAATTTCTAAATTATTTGAAATCCAAAACCTCCCTATATACTTTCCTTGCATCAATTAATTTCGTTACGAAAATTAAATGAATAATCCCTGTGGATTCGATCCAGACTTACCATAACTACAAATTTTAGTGTGCAGAGTTAGGTAAATTTTGCAGTGCACTCGATACGCGCTGTCAAACTTTGGCGTTGTTGTCGAGAGTGTGGTAGCTTAATTTTCAAATTTGATTTTAGTTAGTGTTATGCGAATATATTTGTTTATAATCATTATTTTTGTTACTTGTTAATTTTTAACTGTCCATTAGTGTTGTTGCATGATAGTGACCAGATCCCCTCGTAGAGAAATTGAGCAACTTGATCTGAAGATCAAGAGAACATTGCAGAGATTGTGTAGGGAAGCAAGGCCAACTTTGGTAGACAAATTGGAACCAGAATCTGAAGACACGATGGCAAATCCGAGAATTATAAGGAGTTGGCTGCACCCGATTTAACTCATAGACCATTATACATAACATTTCTAAATTTCACTGAACATGTTACCTTTGAGTTAAAATCTAGATTAATTCATTTATTTCCTAAATTTCACGACCTTGCAGGTGAGGATGCATATAAGCATCTTAAAGAATTCGATGTGGTGTGTTTGAGCATGAAGCCTCACGGAGTAATGGACGAGCAGATCATGTTAAGGGCCTTCCTGTTCTCACTGAAAGATGCAACAAAGGATTGGTTATTTGATTTAGCAGCTGGAAGTGTGAATACTTAGTTGGAGATGAAGACACTATTCTTGGAAAATATTTTTCCGCCTCAAAGACAACAAGTATTCGAAAGGAGATATGCAGTATTAAGCAACACAATGGGGAATCTCTTTATGAATACCAGGAGCAATTTAAAAAGTTATGTGTCTGTTACCTATATCACAGTATACCATAGCAACTTCTCATCCAATATTTTTATGAAGGATTGTTATCAATAAAGAGGAGTTTGGTGGATACAGCGAGGGCTGGCGCACTTTGTGAAAAGACTCCCATTGAAGCCAGGACATTACTTGAGTAGATGGCCACTAATACCCAACAATTTAGCAATCGCAATGATGTTCGACGAGTAAATAAGATAAGCACTTCATCCATTAAGCATCGGGTAGATGAATTAACATCTTTTGTGAGACAGATTGCAGTTGGACAAGCATAAGTGAAAGTGTACGGGATATGTTCAAACATGAGTCATCCAACTGACAAGTGCCTAGCTTTGCAAGAGGGGAGTATAACCCAGGTTGGAGGGATCACCCCAACTTGAGTTATGGAGGGAATCGACAGCAAAATTACTTCCAAAATCGACCGTAAGGGGCACCGGGATTTCAACCAAGACAATAAGAGCACAAGCAGATTTTTCTTCCAGTTTAGGTGTATCTTTAGAAGAAATTGCTAAGACTTTTGCTACTAATGGTTTGCAATTTCAGCAAGATATCCAACAATAGTTTCAACAATTTTGACAGGAAACAAAAGCAAGCCAACAGAGCATGGAATACCAAATAGGTCAGATGGCAGTAAGGCTTAATAGCCTAGAATCACAAGGTGGAGGAAAATTGCCATCAAAACCCGAGGTGAACCCAAAGAATGTCAGTGCCATAACCTTGAGGGGTGAAAAGGATATTGAAGGCCCTAACAGAACCCCATCAAAGATTGCTACTAAGGAAGAGATTGAGAAGGAATTGGAAAAGGAAGAAAATTTGTCTTTAAGTACGAAGGAAAATGTCAAAAGTCCCAATATTACTAAAACTAACCCTCCACCTTTTTTGAGCAAATTAACAAGACCAAACAAGGAGGGCAAAGACAAAGAGATATTAGAGACTTTTCGAAAGGTAGAAGTCAACATACCTTTGCTTAAAGCAATCAAGCAAGTACCAAGGGATGCCAAATTCCTCAAAGAACTCTGTACATATAAGAGGAAACTAGGTGGTGATGAGAAAGTGATGATGGGTGAGAATGTGTTGGCAATATTCAACATACCTTCCTCTCTGTCACGGAAATACCTAACCTTACAACCTTCAACCATTGATGAGCGTGTTGTATTGAAAAGCAAGGGTTCATGTGATTTTGAGGAATTCGGAGTTTTAAACAAGTAAGTATCATATGGTTTTCATGATATGTATAATGAAACATGCATCACGTTAGTTAACAGTTTTGTGTTTATAAAATGAGGTTTTATATATATACTAAAACACCAGTAAAAATTTAGAAAATATCATGTTTCTTGCTTTTTCATTTTTGATAATCAATATTTCATAAGATGTTGTTGAAATGATTTCTATGTTTGAAAGATCATTGAAAATATGCATAAAAAGAGTGCAATTTTTTTTGGAGAAATGAGATGTGTATGCTCTGTTTTAGCTGTCATTATGTGAATCTCATTGGTTGTTTTAGAAATGAACTAAAATGAGTCTAGAGTTAAGGAAAAAGGTGTAAGGTGATGTCGTGATATGGGGAAAAAATTAAAATTAATAAGTTAGAGATGAAATGAAGGTGTTAGCAAAGATGAAAAAGTGCAGCAGATGAAGAAATGCAGAAAATGATGAATATGTGTAAATGATGTCCTGTTTTTGATGTCTGTCTTTAATCAAGGGTTTTGATCTAGTGTGAATAAGTTGAGTTGAAATGGAAGTAGGAATGAAGAGGAAATAGTAAAGACTTAAGTTAGAAATGGTAGATTAAGCAAAAGAGAAGAAGGAGAAAAGAAGAAAAATCTGCAGTTTGTGAATCTGGAGAAAAAATGAGGCAGTGCATTATCATGCACATTAGTGATGCGTATTACAGTGCACGATCGTGACATTGTGCTATCGACTGGGATTGCATGATCGTGACAACGAAGGCTCACCGAAAAGTGACAGTTTCGAACATCTTTCATTCTTTTGGTTATAACTTCTTCTCCTGATCTCCAAATGACTTGAAATTTGAACCTCCAAACTCCTCACACATTTTTCTTCCTCTCCTTACAAATTTATGGCCATTTGAATTCATTAAGAAAAGATTTATTGATGAACTTAGGATGAAAATGATGAAGTGTGCTAGAATATGATAAATGGAGTGTTTTCACTGAACGTGCTTCGGTATTTTGACCATATTTTGATATATAGATATCAAAATGAGATTATGTTTTATTTAGATTAAACTAGAGACATAAGGATACAAATTTCTTGAAGAAATAGAATTTTAATTCTATCTTTAAGAATTCCAAAATCTATCTTGAAGTTGAGTACAAAGTATTGTTACAGTTTAAGAATAGTCCGAAGCATTTTGAGTATAAATTTCAGAATACAAAACCAAATTGTATGATCTTGGTGTCATTATAAACTTAAGACATATAGGAATATTGTTTTAGAAGAAGATGTTACTTAAATACTTCATTTTCTTTGTCATAATGATCAAGCAAAATTAGTCCGAAAGCCTATTTTTAGAAAATTCTGGAATGATCAATTGAGTATGAACTTAGATTCAATTTGTTTTATTGAGATGTAAACCTAAGTTCAAATTATACTTATGTAAGTGTTGGTATAAGAATGATTATGCGATGAGAATATTGGAAATATACCCAGGATTGTCATTGAGCATGCATAGTATATAATCTATATATACTTATATGCATAAATGAGTATTTATATAATTATGCAAATTGTGATATGTGTAAATGTATATTGCATCATATAGAGGAGCATTTAGAGCATTAACATCCAAACGTTGCCGGGACATCAAGGCAATAGCTTTCTGGAGCAACCTAGACAGTCTCTCTCACTTAATTGATTGTTTGTTTTAAATTATGTTCTGAATTATCTTATGAATGTGAACTTGATTGTGTTGACTCTGGACTTTGAAAGTCTGAGGCGTTTGATGCATGAATGAAATATTGGAAGTGCTCCATATATGTGAATCTGACAGAAATAAGTGTACTCAACAATTTTGTTAATTGTCGGATCAATGTCCAACGATAAATGTGTTCTAAATGGAATATGAAATCATGTGATTGATTGAAAATATGAGAATGTGATGCACTTGATTACATGAATGTATGAAAGATAAAGGCTGTTATGATCAGAATCGCCCGTAAAAAGAGTTTAAAGCTCAACATGTGATAAAAGCCTTTAGTTCAGTTGCTATAGTACCCAATATCCACTAAAGGATATAGGACATGATCTGATAAAAGCTTGGAATCAACAAGGGATATGGGCTAGTGAAAGCCACTGAATTAGAACAAAGTAATAAATAAAAGTGAGTCTTATTAACATTGCATTTATAATTGATATGTTTATTACAAATGATCAGTATGATTACTCTGAATGTGACAAATGATGCTACATGATAAATAAGATGATGTGAATTATGTATTTGTATATGATGATGTTTTGTATGAATTGAGTGAACCATCGAGTATGGTTATCTTACTGAGTTCGCAAAACTCACCACAATTGCAACGTTGACATTTTAGGACCAATAGAGGACACTAGTGATAGAGAGACTCTACAAGAAACATAGTTCTTGTAATTTTGGATCAGAGAAATGACTTAAAGGTCTGTTAGCTAAGACTGAAGGATTATATATATATATATTTTTGTATAATTCTTCTTTCATGTAACGTGTTTTGTATTAGGTTTTGATAATGTACATAATTGGAGGATTTTCTAAAAATTTCAATGTACATATTAGGTTTTATAATTTGAAATGAGGAATTCGGTTTAAAAATACTGTGATGTTTATGTTTTTATATGATGATGCCATGATTAAGTTAGCGAAGTGAGTGCTCTAGCATTCCACCCTTGCGGGATACGTATTTAGATATCACTCAAGATGTCGGGTACATGTCTCACAAGAGTAGGGTGTTACACCAAACAATGCACGTTTCTTGATTTTCTACAGGTTCCTCTTATCCTAAAGATTTCATCTTATCAAATATATTTCGAATGGATTTCCATGTGGTTTTTGAGCCGGAGATGTTGCTCAATTTTTGGAGTTGTTGTGTGTTATCTCTTTTGCCTTTTTTTATCCTCTGGTTGTCTACATTTGCGTTATACTATTTTCTGCTCTACTACTGTGTTTTGGCCTTGCGTTTTTCTCCTTTGCATTTTCATTTTGCTTCCTCTCTTCTATGTGTACTGCACTATGTTTTATTTTCCTTGACATAGCTATGCGTTGCATTTTGCTTCTGGTTAAGACTGTTACATTTTGTCTGTCTGCTAGGCTCTTGTTTTACTACATCATTTTTGCTGATGGATGGTGCCTTAACTATTTGCATTTTAATCCCTCTTCTCTGACTGCTACATCATTTTTCTAGGTCTAGTGGGTTGTTCTGTATTTTATCCTTATTGCCTGATGCTATGTTTGTCTTTTGTTGTTTATTTGGGATGCTAGTTGCTTCAATTGTTTCGTCCAGTTGCTGTCTCTTAATCTTCTTGCACTCTGTGTTTTGCTCTTGCTTGCTTGCCATTTTGTTCCTCCCAAGAGTTTCTTTATGCCGTTGTCATTTTGTCTATTGACTCTTGCATTTTTTTCATCTTTGGCCGTTTAGATTATGTGGTTTTACTTGGTGGGATAATTAAATATTTAATACAATTTAACCCTTTTTAAGAAATTAAATTTAAAATTAAATAACTTGAATAATTAATAATAATTTACCAAAATATGCTACTATAATGCTACAGTCATTTTAAATTTGAATATAACTGCATTTTACAGAAGTGGACAACTTGTACACTTTTCAGCTTTTTGGTGACATAGTTAATTTTTTGGATAACTTTGTTACATCAATTCCTTGTCAAAATATGGTACCATTATATTGTAAAAGTTGTGCAATTTGTGTATCTATCAAACATCAAAAAGAAAGTCTCACAAATCTCCCCCACAAAAGAAAGTTGATGTCCTCATCAACAACAATTGTTTCGAATTTTTCTAACATGTTTGTCCTTGCCTACTTACTGTCAAAGTTAGCTAATCCATCATCTTTTACACTATAAAGACTAACACAACATGTTGAGTAAACATATACCAAAAATGACACTCTTGTATATGTCATTTCTTCTAAGTTTTGTGTCAACAACCCCGTACCAATTTTAAATCCCAATAAACATTAATAATTTTTCCACCAATAAAATAACCACGAATAGGACTTCAATTCCATCTATAACCCCTCATCATCATTGAAGGAAGTATGTAAGAGCATTCTCCCAAGTTTCTCGATGTGAATTGATCGTATTTACTCATCAAAGATCCTAGAAGTTCCACTCCTAAGTGCCTTTTCCACCATTAATGGATTGATAACCATTACTCACCACTATCCTCCTCCTCAGCCAACATGTTCTCAACTTTATTTCATTCCTTTGCATAATTAGGTTCGTTGCATATGAAGCAATTGATTTTTTGTTGAACAAAATTGTGACAGGTTTGTTTGTTCTTACTTTTCTAATTTTGCTTCAAGAAATGCTCTTAACAGCCATATCATTTCTATTACCATTTGATAGTTTTTCTTATTTTTATTTAGTCATAAATCTACCAACCGATCTGTAGTAGCAATTAAATTAGGAAGGTTTTGGACACCTTTACTCTAGAGTTCAATTTATGCCTAATATAAAAGTCCTAACTTAAAGTTGAATAACTTGTCTTCTTTTGACAAGTTGTAAATATCAAGTAATAAAGAGTTACATGCTTTGATATAATTTTGGAAAATTCTATCATGTTATAACTTCCACAAGATTTCCTTCACAACCTAAGAGGTATTTTAATGTAATAACTACTCCTTTAGCTTTAGTATTAGCACCATCCTTGTCTCAATTCATAGACATCTCACATTTAGGTCATCGTCAATCCGTTCTTCTCACTATAACTTGGAATCACTTGCTAAATACATACTAGCTAGAATTATTTTATTCACTTTTGGCACCCTTACAACATGAAAGTTCCCTAATGTCATAAAATTTTGGATACCATCAAAATGCTTTGATTTTAAGACTTTTAGCCTTATCTAACACCCTCTTTTATATATATTGTTTTGGAGAAGTGCCAATGCATCTTCCATTATGAACACCCTTATATTTTCCTTTCCTAAAATGTCATCTAAGCATTGTTTTGGATGTGTTTCAATACATCATTCATGAAAGCCAACTAAGCAGCCATAGTAAAAATGTCTTCTTCCAGAATTAATCCAAGAATTTGTTCCAGCTAAATCATTCTTTCCCTCAATTATTCCATACTTTTTTCACCATTTATCTTCCCAAGTCCTTTTGAGTCTTGGCTCTGATGCCAATTTTCATATGGGTTTTTTTTAGGTAAATTAAATGCCTTTAATTCCCTTGTATCATAACCTAGTCCCTTAATTAAGTTTTTAGTAGAATTCCATCAAATAGCTTAAGTGTAGTTCACTTATTAATTATATCAAACTCCTTCTAGGCTAGCCCTTGGAACATTTCCATAAATAGTATTAGGCAATTCGATTTTATGACTTTTTAGGAAGTAAATGACATAGAATAATATCATATATTAGTAAGGAACATATATTGATGTCCTACAAGAAATAATACATGAATGAGGTCTAGAATAAGGTAAAAATCCAACACTTTTTTAGTTTACAACTTCAATACATATAGTTAGTAGGTTTCAAAAAAGTTTTAGTAGTTTTTCCTAACCATCATCACCTTTCATGGTTGTAACTTATCCCAATCAGTTTGTTTGGAGTAACATGATTGTTTTAAGGAATTAGATTAGGATAAATAACTAATAACTACCATAACTGACAAATAGATGATAACTAACATAAACGATGTAAAAAAAAACTGATAGTTAATAATTATCATTTTATAACTACCATAACCAAAAGTTAAAGTAAACTTTAGGTTGTCCCGTACTTGAATTTTTAGTTACCATGATCATTTTGATTATGAATGTGGCTATATTTTATTGAAATGGACAACCTACACACTTTTAAGCCTTTTTGTAACTTATTTTCTAGATAGATTTATTGCATCAGTTCTTTGTTAAAACATGCCACCATCATATTGTCCAAGTTGCGAAATAGGTATATCTAAGAAACACTAAAAATAAGGTCTTATAAATCTCTCTTCACAAAAGAAATTTGACATTCCCGTCCTTAACAATTGTGATGAAGCTATCAAAGATATTTTTCTTTAGCTACTTACTCATATAGTTGGTCAATCCATCAACTTTTGCTTTGCAAAAGACTAACACAATATGTTGAGTAAACATATACCAAAAATGACACTCCTATATATGTCATTTCTTCTAAGTTTTATGGCAGCAACCCTATTACTAATGTTAAATTCCAACAAATAGTAACAATTTTTCCATCAATAAAACAAGTATAAATGAGACTATATGTCCATTTGTATCCCCTCATAGTTATCAAAAGAAGTGTATATGTTCCCTCTCTTGACCCCCTTTAATGTGCATCCATTATGTTCATTCGTCAAAGGTGGTAAAAGTTCCACTCCTAGGTTCCTTTTTCACGATCAACAAATTGATACTCACTACTTCATCATTATCCTCTTCCTCAGCCAGCAATGCATTCAGACCTCATTTGTCTTGAGCACTCCCTTGTATAGTGCAATTAGCTACATATGAAATAATTAATCTTTTGCTGAACAGAATTGTGAGAGAATTGGATATGTTTACCTTTCTCATTTTTCCCAACAAAATGATCTCTAGTAGCCTAGCCATTTCCATTATCATTAGAGAGTTTTTCCTTATCTTTATTTAGTTGTAAATATACCAACCGATCTTTATAAGCAGTAACACTAGGAAGATCTTAGAAACCTTGCCTTTGTAATCAATTTGTGCCTAATATTGGAGTCTTTATAGAAAGATGAATAGCTTGTTTTCTTTTGATATGTTACGAATATTCAACGTTAAAAAGTTTAATGTCTTGACATAATTTTATATCTTTTTTCAACATATTGTAACTTTTGCATGGCTTCTCTTATTATCTAAGAGGTATTTCAAAATAAGAACTGGTCCTCTAGCTCCTGTACTATCACCTACCATGTTTCAATTCGTGGATGTCCTCCAGTTAGATCATTGTTGATCCTTACTCACCATTATAACTTGGCATCAATTACCAAATACTTACTATTCAACATTACTTTATCCACTTCTGTCATCCTTAACATATACAAATATTGTTCTGTGTCCCGTAGAAAGTTCTTCAATGTCTTAGCATTTTAGACACTTTCAAAAGGCTTTAATTATAGGAATTTTACCCTTATCCAGGCCCCCTATTGTGGTGGATAATATTGGTTCAGAGGAGTGTCAATGCATTCTCCATTACAGATACCTTTCTATTTATCTCTCTTAAAATGTCATCCAAGCATTTTAAGGTGTGTTCTAATGCCTCATTCATGTAATCCAAAAGAGCAACTATAGTGAATCCCTCTTTTTCTTAAACTAGTATAAGAATTTGCTCTAAGTGAGCTATTCTTTCCTTTAATTGTTCCATATTTTTCTCACCATTTATCACCTCATGTTGCTTTAAGTATTAGCTCAGATACGGTGATACCAACCATTATATGGGTGTTTTGAGGCTAGTTAAATTCTTTCAAATCTCTTGTTTCATAACTTAATCCCTCAGCTACGTTTTAAGGAGAATTCTAACAAACAACTGGAGTATGCTTCACCTAGTAATTATGTCAAACACCTTCTAAGTATGTCCTTGGAACATTAAATCAAACAGGTGTTACAAAAATTGTGGCATTTTTGTGCAATAAATGACATAGAATCAGATCAAATATAAGTAACATTTATTGATTTCTTATAAGAAATAAACATAAAATGAGGTCTAGAACAAGGCAAAACCCACACTTTTCTAGCCTATAATATACATATATATAGCCGATAGGTTTTAGACAAGTTATAGTAGTTTTTTCCTTACCATCATGACCTTTCATGGTTAGAATTTATCCTAACTAGTTTCTGTAGTTATTTGAAGTAACTTGACTACTCCAAACAATCAAATTAAGATAAATAATTAATAACTACCATAATCGATAATCAACAAAAATGACATAATAGAAAATAAATGCCAACTAATAACTATTATTTTTAAATTTCCTTGACTAGTAGATGAAGTGAACTTTAGCCTATCTTGAACATGAATTTTTAGCTTCCTCAGTGCTACGTTAATTTCAATTTGAAATGTGGCTATATTTTTTGAAATTAACAACTTATACACTTTCCAACTTTTTAGTGATTTAGTTAATTTTTTTAGAGAGCTTTGTTGCATCAATCCCTTGTCAATATATGTCACTATCATGTTGTCAAAGTTGTTCAATGTATCTACTGATTATTGAAAAGGTCTTACTAATGCCCATGGTCAAGCAAGAAAATATTTCCATAAAGATGATGTGCTAGATCTCATAATTCATTAATCCAATAAAATATATGATAAAAGCATAATATAATTTTAAAAAAATTTTATTTCTGAATTTCAAGGACAATTCGAGTAAAAATGACATAAGAAAATTTAATAATTTAGCAAAATATGATATACAACTTTATTTTTAAAATTTTAATTTAGTTTATTATAATTCACATATAAGATAACATGAACTAAAATTTACTTATATGATACTCCACATTAGTAATATATTATTGATAATAAAATCAATGATAAATTATATTTGAAATAAATTATAATGTTATGTAACTAAATGTTACGTTTTTTAAAATAAATTTAATAGTGGAAACATAGCTAAATGTTACATTTTTGAAAACTTAGCTAATAATCTTTAGCTATGAAAAAAACATAGCCAAATTATATTGCCAACGATTTCTCAAAATATTGCCTATAGTTTTTTGCTACGAAATTAAAGTATAGGGAAAAACTATTAGTGACAATTAAGAAAAAACATCGCCTATAGCTTTCTGTCATGTGAATTTAGTGACGTTGATGAGTTATTAGTGATGACTTTTTTGTTGCTAAAAGTCCCTTTTATTAAAATGAAAGCAGACCAGGTATTCAAAGAAACCATAAGCAAACTAGGTTTTGTTTGGGATAAAAGATACAAATATTTTTGTGATTTTATTTATTTTAAAGAGTACTTTTACAATTAAATTTATTTGAATATATTTTGTGTTGATATAAATATAAAAAATAACATTAT
>JAOTAZ010000218.1:16595685-16608545 GCA_025629785.1 Erythroxylum oxycarpum
ATTTAAGATCAAAATTATGAAACAAAGCAAAAAGCCACAATATAATAAAATGAATCAGAACGTAGTTTGTAGGTAATAATGTTGATGTCGAAGTATTATGCTTCACGACACACTAACACACATTATCACATATTGACACTTTAATGCACGTATATGTAATATGGGACTAATTATATATATTTTTATTTTATAAAAATAGTATTTTATTATGTATAATATCAATAATCTTCGATATTCATAGATCATTAATTAGTCACTGAATATTTTGCATTTAATATATCCATATTGGAAAATGCACAAATGCGTAGGGCCGCCATTACAAGGCCGAAGGAACCAGGAAAGTTTACCAGTTGGTGGTAGTTGCCTCATTAATTCTTGAAAGAAACTTGAACCTGTCCAGTGTTATAAGCATGGATATCTGGTTGAGTTAATGCGGTATTAATGACTGGCCAACTTCTATATGGTTATGTTCAGTTGGTTTTCATCGAGGGGTGGAACAAGAACACTACTCAGTCTGATGCCTCAAGTGAGAAAATTAAGCATTAGCAACATCTCTTCCAATGGAAGTGCGTTTCCCCGTATAAAGATATCTGTTTTTATGTTGAAAGAGTTTGGCAAGTGGTTATTATCAACCTACAGCATGGCTTGCTTGATAATCCTATCCATATGCAGAATCTCATCAAGCTATTCATTCTTCTTTGGACTTCCTTTCCTTGGTGAATCCATCATTGATGTATTATTCTGTTCGTGATAGCATCATGATCAATTGATGTGTGTACAAGGGTCCAAGTCGAAACATTCAACGGTTGATTTATTGTGTTTTTTCGTTAATTATTGTGTTTTAAACCAGCTTTGAGCATTGTTAGTCTTATACCATTATAAACACTTGGCGCATGCACGAGGGACTAATCCAAAATATTATTGCATGGCAGTTGGGGTTGTTCGAATATTCATTGCGATGGGCCGGCTCAAAACAGGTGCATTAAGATGTACCTAATATCACAAGATTCGTATTTTCCTCGAAGCATTTAAAGATTCTGAAATTGGAAAATGTAACAGAGGAGCAATTTCTAGCCCAAAAGTGAATTTTAAAATGGAATTATCTGAGGGTTGGTTAAATGAGCAAACCAACCACTCTTTCCTTTTGAAACTACAGATTAACAAACGTTTCAAGAAGAGATTGTAAAGAAATGCAAAGACTTAGTACTGTAAAGAGCTTGTAATTCAAGAATGAGAACTAGAACAAAGAAAAACTGTATGTTCCTTCTATTGCATTCAAATATATATATATCTCAACCATGTTAAGGTACATCATACCGCAATTCAAAAAATAGAATAATTACAGAAGTGTGCAGACATGTTCTGAAGCAGGCATTACAACTAATTCAAGTAAAGCACACTTAATACAAGATAAGCTAACCACTTCATTAAAGTTGAACTTAAACTTTACAACAACACTAAATTAAGTTACATTCTAACACTCCTCCTTGATGCAAGCGCTTTTGAAAACTCCATGTTTTTCCCTGAGTTATTCAAATCGAAATTTCTGTAATGACTTAGTAAAAATATCTGCCAATTGATCTTCTGAGGAGCAATGTAACAGTTTGACTTGTTTTTCTTTTTTTGCTTCACGAATTGCATGATATTTAATCTTAATATGCTTGGTTATACCATGAAACACTGGGTTTTTCACCATGGCCATAGTAGACTTGTTATCAAAGAATATTTCTAATGCCTTCTCTTGCTTGAAATTCAAATCAAGCAGAACTTTCCTTAACCACAGACATTGATTTACTGCAGCAGACATAACAATATATTCAACTTCAACTGTAGATTGAGCAATTGAACCTTGCTTCTTCGTGCTTCAACAAATCAGGGCCAAATCAAGAGAGAAACAATAACCTGAAGTGCTTTTCATATCTTCTAGAGATCCAGCCCAATCACTATCAGTGAATCCAATTAAATTCACATAACCACTCTATTTGTAATGCATTCCATAACCTAGAGTACCTTGCAAGTACCTTAGGATCCTTTTGACTGCCTTGAAATGGAGTTCAATTGGTGAACTCGTCAACCTAGACAACAGACTTATGGAAAACATAATATCTGGTTTGGTAATTGATAGATATAACAGGGAACCTACTGCACTTCTGTATAATATGGCATCAACTGGACCTGAGCCATCATTGTGCATTAGCTTTGTACCTTGAACTCCAGGAGTGCTTGCTAATTTGAATTTTCCCAGGAAGAATTTATTTAGCAATCCTCCAGCATATTTGTCCTGGGAAATAAAAATGCCTTGAGTACATTGCCTAACTTATATTCCAAGAAAATAAGATATCATTCCCAAATCATTCATCTCAAAGACTTGTTCCATTTTAGCTTTGAATTTCACAATAACATTTAAATTGCTTCCAGTTATCAGAAGGTCATCAACATATACAGAAAGGCAGACTTGACATCTAACTGAAAGACTTGCCACTTGAGGTGTGCCATAATGGAGAGAAGCATTTTGATTGTGTCAAACGTCACTACAGGAGTAAAAGTTTCATTAAAATCAATGCCTTGTTTTTGAGAATATCCTTTGACAACCAAACATGCTTTGAATTTGTTGATGGTCTCATCCAGATTGAGTTTCAGTTTAAAGATCCACTTAAGGCCTATAACTTCCCTATTCGCAGGTTTTGACACTAACACCTAGGTGTCATTTTTGTTGACCATTATGAGTTCCTCCTCCATTGCAGCTCTCCAATTTTCACAATTCAAGGCTTTGTTGATGTCTACAAGTTCATGTACTACAATATTACATCAAGTATAAATATCATCTAGTGTTCTCATGCCTTTTATAGCAACATCTTCATCAGAATCATCACTCATGACATCCTGTTGTTCTTTCACAACTTTATCATTTTCAACTTGAGAAGTGGATACAGTAGAGTTTCTTTTCCAATCTCATACAGTAGCTTCAACAAATTTCATACTCCTACTCACAAAAACTTGATTCGTGAGAGGATTTAAAATTCTATACCTTTTAGAGACATTGCTATAGCTAATAAAAATTCTAGGCTCAACCCGTTGATCAAGTTTATCCCTTTTAGCTTCTGGCACATAGGAATAACATACACAACCAAAAGCTTTGAGATGAGTTGCATATTTGCTCCAAACCAAGCTTCAAAAGGAGTCTTGGCTTCAACAACCTCGGTTGGAAGCCTATTTTGCAAGTAGACAGTAATGTTGACTACTTCAACCCATAGAATTTTAGACAATTTCTTCTCCAGCAACAAACATCGAGCCATGTTCATAATGGTTTTGTTCTTCCTTTCACAGATACCATTTTGCTGAGGTGAATAGGAGACTGTCAGTTGATGATGAATTTCAGCAGCTTAAAGAAACTCTTTGAAGGCATTTGATGTGTATTTAGTACCATTATCAGACCTTAAGGTCTTGATTGACAAAGCACACTGATTTTTAGCTACTGCTTTGAACTTTGCAAAAATTTTGAGCACCTCACTTTTTCTATCCAAAAAATAAACCCAGTAATATCCTGAGAAATCATCTATGAACAAGAGGAAATACCTGTTGGAGTTTATTGTGGCAATATTCATTAGGCCACAATCATCGGAATGCACCAGTTGCAGTTTTTCTGTCGCTCTTGAAGCTTGATTCACAGGAAAAGGAGGCTTGTTCAACTTTCTCAATTGACAGGTTCCACACACACTAGTGAAATCATTCATAGAATTCAAGTCATTTACAAGTTCAAGATCCTGCAGCTGCTTCAATGAAGTGAAGTTGGTGTGTCCAAATCTTTTATACCATACAAAAGTATTGTCGACACTTACATGTACACTAGCAACAACATTAGACCATTCAATGGGGAGGATTTCATTTCAAAATACATGATTTCAACTACAAATGAATCTCGAATAGTGCAGATTCTACTTTCAAATGACAGCTTATAGTCTTTCTCAAGCAATTGGCCAACACTTAACAAGTTTATGTCAATCTCAGGTACATATAGAACATCTACAATATTTTTCAATCCAGAAGGAGTTTGGACAAGAATTATACCTTTCCCTTTAGCATTCACCAATATGCCATCTTCAAGCTTCACTTTGCAAGCAAAATTTCAAATGGTTAGCTATCATATGATTTGTGCAGCCACTGTCAACAATCCAAATTCTAGAATTTTGAGTAACTGCATACATTTTTCCAACTGCAACAAACAAAACTTCTTCATGCTCTTCTGCACTTTCAGCAACTTGAGCAAGCTAAGCTCGAGCTTGCTTCTTTTGGTTTGACTGGGAGACCTTTTCAATATGGCCAAACTGTTTGTAAGCTTCGCATTGAACATTTGGCCTAAACCAACAAAAATCTCCTGAATGATTTGTCTTTTGACAGTGAGGACAGGGAGGAAATTTATTTTTTTCTGAACTTCCCTTTGTTGTTTTGTTCAACCTTCTCCTTTCCTTTTCTGCCATAAGAAAATCTCTTGGGGCCACTTGGCTTGAATTTTTGAGCAATTGAATATGCTTTTTCACTTGAACTCTCCTCCTCATCGAATGCTTTTCTTTGTTTCACAGCTTGCAATGCATTTACAAGTTCTGTGACTGTGATCTTCTCCATGCCCCAATTGTCTTCAAAAGAGGAAATTTTGAATTCCAACCTCTTTGGAAGTGTCACCATGACCTTCTCCATGATTCTCTTCTCTTTAAGTTGTTCCCCCAACAACCTTATCTCATTGATAGTTTTTATAATTCTGTCAACATAATCTTTAAATTTGTTTGACTCTTTCATGCGATGCATTTCAAATCTTTTCCTCAGATTGAGTATTTGCATCTTCCTTGTTTTATCACTGCCTTGGAACTCTTTCTTCAATCTTTCCCAAACATCTTTGGCAGATTCACTAGCCATGATCCTGGTGAAAATCACGTCATCCATAACAGAGTGCATGCATGAAAGTGCATGAAATTTCTTTGCAGTTTCTTCAGCATGATGTTTGAGTTTGTTTACTGTGGGATTGTTAGGAAGACGATTCACTTCCTTACCATCAACATAATCCCAAAGATCAAATGATCTAAGGTATATCTTCAACTTCACAGCCCAAATTTGGTAATTTTGGCCATTGAAGACCGGTGGTGCAGTGCTCAAAGGTGTGGAAGTCATTGGTTAAGATTTTTGAAAAAGCTAATGTGAGTGAGTAAGGTTAAGTGTTTATGGTTGTTTTCTTTTAAATCACAGGTCCCTTACAAGATCAAGATTGCTCTGATACCATGTAAAGAAATGCAAAGACTTGAGTACTGTAAAGAGCTTGTAATTAAAGAATGAGAATTGGAACAAATAAAAATTGTATGTTCCTTCCATTGCATTCAAAATATATAGATCTCAACCTTATTAAGATACACCATACTGCAATTCAAAGAATACAATGATTATAGAAGTGTACAGACATAGTCTGCACTATCATTACAACTAATACAAGTAAAATACACCTAATACAAGATCAACTAACCACTCCATTACTGTTGAACTTAAACTTTACAACAGCACTAAATCAAGTTACATTCCAACAGAGATCCTAAAATATGTGAACTAGACGTATTGCTAGTTGCCTGAATTTCAAACAAATTCTAGTATTTTATTATGTCATAGCTCTTTCAGTGATTTAGGATTGTAGTCCTTACATTTATATTGGAGATCGGGAGTTTAGAAGGTGATGCATTTAAGTGGAATCTTACAAAGTTGTTAGCCACAGACAATATAAGCCTTGTTAACCTTTATGTTATTAGCATTTCTACTATATTTTAAGGATGCTAATAGTGAAATACTTTGCATGAATAAAAAAATAAATTGAAAAAGAAAAAACTAGTTTTAGATAAGGTTGTGTGATGCTTTGGACATTCAATAGGTAAAGAAAAAATAGATAGCTAGAATTTATTACCTTGTGGAGAATTTATGAATTAGGAAGGGATGATAGTTATTTGGAGTGGATGAAAATCTTTCGTGTTTATTATTATTATTATTATTATTATTATCATCATCATCATTATTAGGTTAATTAGGGAAAAGTTTAGGTTAAATTCTTAAGAGGTAAGTATTATATATTTAAAAGTTTAGGTTAACTACTAGAGTAAAATCCTAAAAGACTTTTGAGAATAATAAAGATGTTTTTAAGAGAGATTCTTTATCTACGTCCTAGTACGCCAAAGTTTTTTATTGCGAGTTATGTCTTCAGTAGGTTCTAGCAATGTCATATCATATTCTTAATCACTTCTTCTCAATTCTTCTTAGGCTTTCTTTTTTTAATCTTACAATCTCTAAGTACAATCTTCTCGTATCTTTTTACTAGAGTATCTGGGTGTTTCCTTTTACCATGTCCAAATCACCTAAGCCTTGTCTCTCTTAATATTTCAATAATATTAGTCACTTTTAATTTGTCCTTTACCATTACATTTTGACCTTATCTCTTCTAATAAAATTTCACATCCAACGAAGTATCCTCATCTTCGTCACTATTAGCTTATGATTATGCACGTATTTGATAGGTCAACACTCTGCTCCATAGAGCATAGACAACCTAATTCTAAATGATAAAATTTACCTTTAAACTTGAGTGGTATCTTTTTATCACCTAAAACTCCTAATACACTTCTCCATTTAGGCCACCCTGATCTGATCCGATGAACTATGTCTTCCACTTAAAACACTTCTTTTGTAGTATAACTTCTAAACCAATCTTTACTTTCATATGCCCCTATGTCCCAAAAAATTATACTCTATGTACTCAGTCTTAGTCCTACTAAATCTGAAGCCCTTTAACTCTAATGTATCACTCCAAGGATTAAGCTTGACATCTCTTTTATCTGATCAACTAAAATAATGTCCTCAGCAAACAACATACTCTAAGTCAGATCCCTTTGAATATTCTTGGTAAGCTTATCAACCACTACTGCGAACAAAAAGGGACTCAAAATGGAGCCTTGGTATAGTCCAATATTGATAAAAAATGCTTTGTATCTCGTTTTATCGTCTTACTTAGTTTTTAAACCTTACACATATCCCTAATAACCAGTATGTAAGTCATAGGAACTTCTTTAACTTCTAATCACCTCTACATGATTTCTCCAGGTACCCTATCATACACCTTCTCTAAACCAATAAAAACCATATATAGATTACGTTGTCTTTCCCTATAATATTCCATTAATCTTCTAAAGAGATGTAAAGCTTCTATCGTAGACCTTTCTAGTATGAAGCCAAATTAGTTTTTTGAGATAGAACCATCATTCTCAATCTCTTTTCAATCACCTTCTTCCATAACATCATGGTGTGACTAAGTAACTTGATACATCTAAGTTGTTACAGCTTTGCATGTCCCCTTTGTTCTTGTATAAAGGAATTAACATACTAAATCTCCACTCATCTGGCATTTTGGCAGATTTAACGGTCACATTAAAAATCTTGGCTAGCCGTGTAATACCCTCTTCACCTAGGTTCTTCCACATCTTTATGGGTATCTCATTAGGTCCTACTATCCTTCCACTCTTCATCTTCCTAAACTTTTTTTTTTAATTTCTTCCTTTGTAATCTATCAACAATAAGTAAAGTTACTAAATCTCTCGGGTGTGCTAAGATCAGCTAAATAAATGTTATCCTCTAAGTCTTCATCAAAAAGGCTATAGAAGTATCTCTGCCATCATCTTTTGATGTCATTTTTAGCTACAAGTACCTGTCCTGCTTCATAATTTATACAACGAACTTGATCTAAGTCTATTGCTTTTCGTTCCCTAGCTCTCGCCAACTTTAAAGTATCCTTTTCTACATCTTTAGTTTCCAATCATTGGTATAGTTTCTTGTAAGCTCCACTTTTAGCTTCTAAAATTATCTCCTTCCCTACTTTTTTGGCAGTTTATAACTTTTCCTGTTACTTATATCTCCACCTCTATGGTGCTATTCAATAGAGCTTTATAAGTAATTTTTTTTTGTATAACTTCATTCTAACCATTAGGACTCTCTCTAACTACCCTTAGGCTCTTTAGAAACACCCAAGGTCTCTATAGCTTTATTCCTTAAAAGAGTTGTAACTATCTCCCACATCAAGTTAACATCTCCTACTAATTTCCATTCTTCTCCCCATATTACTCTATCCTAAATTGTTTCACCGTATCCCCTTACAAATTCTACCATTTGACTCTAGTATACCTCCTAAAACTTCTGTTTTTCCTCTAACCCTTAATAATAAGATCCAACAATCTTTACTGAGTTGATAAGTAAGCATTAGGTATCATCTTGCAATCCTTAAAAAAAGAGTTGACTATCACCAACTTAAACACTACTGCAAAATCCAACAAAGTAGCCCCGCTGTCATTCCATTCACCATACCTAAAACTCCCATAAATCCATGAGTAACCATCTAAGGTTGTTCCTATGTGACCATTAAAGTTTCCTCCTAGAATAACTCTCTCGTTAGGGAGAATTTGCTGAATCACCTCATCTAGCTCTTCCCAAAATTGGTGCTTAAGTTGTTCATCTAACCCTACTTTAGGTGCATAAGCACACACCACATTTGAAACAATGCCCTTCACCATAATCTTATCATTAGTCTCTTTTACCCCTATAATATGATATATGAGTTCCTCGACAATCAAGATACCTAACTCATTTTGTCTTCTCGAATACCCTAAATATCAAAGTTTAAACCCATTAATCTCTTTTGCTTTAGCCCCATCCACCTTCTGTCCTAGACACACACTGTATGGATCTTATATTTTTCTAAAGTCTCCAGTAGTTCTAAAGACTTCCCTATAAGGATCCCGCTGTTCCAAGAACTTATTTGTAATTTGTCAACATCTTTTATTCTTTTAGACCCGAAACTCACCAAAGAACTAGCCCCTGTCCTATCATTAGAAGTCAAAGTCACCACTCTTGTCTAAATGCCCAATACAAACTAAACAAGACAAGCCTAACGAGCCCCTAAACGATCTAATAATTCTTAAGAAAGGGAACAAATTTTGATATTAAATTTAAAAAAGGGCTTCGTAATAAGCGGGTGTAAGAACTTCACGTATACATGATCATATGTCAATCTAAACTAAATGATCCAACGCATGAAACTAAACCGTTAAAAATAACTAACAAAATATTAAAAGGGACTATATGACATTGTTCAATCCCTTCCATTGTTTGACTTAACTATTAGTAGTTGAGTGGGCACTATGGATGACTCATACCTAACTCCAACCCATGACAAGTCAAGAGGTCCCCTGGACCTCACGTCCTTTGGGAAAAGCTAGGACCAATGCTCAGACGTTATAAGGGAGGTAGTTAACATGGAGAATGTTAATTGACATTGCCACAATTTGGAGATCTGGCAGTCATAAAAAAATGGAGAGTTTGCAGACTTTGGAGGGTGAAGTTAAGACCTTGAAAGAATATTTTAGGACTGGAAAGACGAAAAATGGAGCTTGGAGACAGTCTCAGCTTGAAGGTTTGCTCTTGTTCCTCAGAGAGAAAGAGAATGAAATATTTGAGGCTCTGAGAATAGACTTAGGAAAGCATCACCTTGAGGGATATAGGGACGAGGTAAGTGAAATGGTTGATTGATTAATCCTTATTTCCTTTCCTTTCAAGTTTGGTTCTCACTTCGACGTTTTAAATGGCATATGAGAACTCTAGTTACTTCAGAAGTGCTTAATCCGTGGGAAAACAGCCAATTTATAAAAAAGTTAGATATCTCCTGTGATTACAAAAACTTCCAAGTCCTTTTGCAGGTAGGAACGTTAATAAAATCAACAATTTTTGCACTGAAAAATCTGAAAGATTGGATGTCAGGAAAAAAGGTAATTGTTTCTGTACTACTAAAACTGCATTCTTTCATTTCTTACTATAAGAGATACTTGGATGTGTTTTCTTGAGTTCATGAATGGTTTCTTTCTAAATGATGTTTGCAAAATTTCTACTTTTTCTTGGAGGGATAACTGCTGCATTAGTAATAATCAAAATTCTTTACAGGCGAAGCTCCCTTTAGTGGCTTTGCTTACGTCTGCCGAATTGGTGGCAGAGCCTCTCGGTCTTGTCCTCATTTTGTCATCTTGGAATTTTCCCTTTGGTAAATAAACTTCTAGTTTCTTCTCTATAATTTGTTCTGACCTTCAAATTTAACTTGATTAGTATGCTCAGAGCGATCATCAAGTTGCTAACCTGTTTACTGCATTGAATCCGAAGGGATCTCCTTAGAACCACTTATAGGAGCAATAGCTGCAGGAAACACAGTGGTTTTAAAACCTTCAGAAATGGCCCCTGCTTGTGCTCATCTTCTAGCCACATGTATGACCACTTACCTAGACGACAAAGCTATTAAGGTTATCCAAGGTGGACCAGATGTTGGGGAACAACTTCTACAGCAGAAATGGGACAAAATCTTCTTCACAGGTACCCTTGAATGCACGAGCACATTCTCAGTAGTAAACTTGAAAGCATGATCCCAGGTATAGAGATAGTTAACAAATTAGCCTGATGTCATGAGCTCTTTACCTCTACGCTACGAAATCAGGTTATTAATATTCATATGCACTTTGTCTTATATAATAATATTTTTTTTCTTCAGATCCAGTTTATCAATGAAGAAATCACTTTCAACCTGCTACAATATCGTTGGACTAACCAATACACTAACTTGCAGTGATAAACCAGTGTTGTTTAGTTGACTGTCATTCACGACGTTCATGTTTCTAAATTTATCATCATTTTGTTGAACTGCGAATCAATGTATAGGAAGTCAAAAAGTCGGTCGGATAATTATGTCAGCTGCCGTGAAGTATCTAACCCCAGTTGTCCTGGAAATGGGCGGAAAATGCCCTGCTATTGTTGATTCCCTTTCTTCTTCTTGGGACAGAGAGGTACTATTATCCATGTTCATCATACAGTAACTCTACCAAGCTATAAAAAGAAATTTAAGATGCTAATTGCTTTTAATTTCTCCTTTTTATCATAAGGTGACAGTAAATAGGATTATCGTGTCAAAATATGGTGCGTGTGCGGGGCAAGCATGTATAGCAATTGACTATGTGCTAGTGGAAAAGAGATTTGCTTCCTCTGTGGTACGAATGTGAAAGAACTGAAAAGCAAGAAACTGTATAAACTAAAATTCCGTATCTACCATGCAAGTGACAATATGTAGATTGGCGTCTACTTCTTTGCAGGTGGGATTGATGAAGATCATGATCAAGAAAATGTTTGGGGAAAATCCAAGAGTTTCAAACACCATTGCAAGAATAGTTAACAGAAATCATTTCTCAAGATTGAAGAACTTTCTAAAAGATTTTGCAGTCCAGAATTCTGTTGTATATGGCGGTTCAATGGATGAGGAGAATCTGTAAATGTTGCACACAGTCTCATCTCTCGTTTTTCATATCCTAGCTTGCAGAGAAGTATCTTGGTAGATCAACTTAACAATTCATCCCATTCTACATTAACGTACCTATCTCTTTTGTAGGTTCATTGAGCCAACAATCCTGTTAGATCCCCCACTTAACTCCGCAGTAATGACAGAAGAAATATTTGGCCCACTGCTTCCCGTAATCACAGTAAGAAGCATCTTGCGCTTCTTTCATGACTGTACTCAGGATAGGGTTGAATCTTGAAGTCTTGATGTAAATATGCAGTGTGGAAGCTATTGATTATCATAATTGCATTTCTGTTTAAAACAGTTGGAGAGGATTGAAGACAGTATTGAGTTCATAAACTCAAGGCCGAAACCACTAGCAATATATGCCTTTAGCAATAATGAATCATTGAGGAGGAGAATACTATCTGAGACATCTTCAGGAAGCTTGGTGTTCAATGATGCAGTCATTCAAGTAAATACAATTAACCTTGCTGTTTTCACCCTTTTGAACTGAAGCTAATCATTATTTATCAAAAACTGAATTATCAAGATAATGCAATACGTGTTTTTTTTTTCTTTTTTGGTGCAGTATGCAGCAGACAGCTTACCATTTGGAGGGATTGGTGAATGTGGGATGGGCAAATACCACGGAAAATTTTCTTTCGACACGTTTAGCCATTACAAGGCAGTGGCAAGAAGGAGCTTCCTCACTGATTTTTGGTATAGATTTCCTCCATGGAATACAAACAAGTTGCTGCTTCTTGAGAGAACTTACAATTGGGATTATGTGGGACTGCTCCTAGTAATTCTGGGCTTAAAGAGGTCTAGAGAGAGAGCATACGGCCTCTAGCAGTCTTCGTACATCTCCATCAATCTAGCACTAATTTGTATGAAATAATAAGCAAAGCAGGGCGTCCCTGAAGTGCATGCGTCAAATAAGTATAACTACTTGTTGAAGCAGTCAGGTTCTAGGCTCTTTTACTTTTGCTTAATTCTCTCTTTTCAGGTCTTATGTATGTAAAAATTTGCAGGTGAAATGAAATTTGTACGAGAACTTTTGACATCTGTGACAATCTATTTCTCTTGTACATGGACCAAAGGTTCATTGATCTAGTATTGGCATATATATATTATAAGTAACCGCGATTTTTCACCCAAAATCTGTAGATTCTCATCCCTTGGTGTACTTTTTTTTAAGAGACCCTTGGGTGTGCTTACAAACTCGTCATCTGCAACAATGTTACGAATACCGTACCGGGCTCAGTACCGGATTGAGCTCTGGAATGAAACGGTATCGGTATCGGTTGGTACCGGGTACCGTTTCGGGATATTTTTAATTTTATAAAATAGTCCCTAAAATTTTAAAAAATTGCAAAATAGTCCATATTGATATATTATATAGTTGTACTGTATACTTTACTAGTTTACTGTTTACATCAACCATGCTTTCAAAAATCTTAATAATAAATAATAATGA